>JAXIVD010000333.1:75000-97500 GCA_036785275.1 Cancer borealis | reverse complement strand
CAAATATTCTCCGTCCGCCCAGGGGATCGAACCCTGGCCCCTCGGTTGTGAGCCGAATGCGCTAACCACTACGCTAGCGGACCGTGTGTGTGTGTGTGTGTGTGTGTGTGTGTGTGTGTGTGTGTGTGTGTGTGTGTGTGTTTGTGAAAAGGTTTAGATAAGAAATGTCTACCAACAAACAACTCTTAGAAAATATCAGTCAGATGAAAAAAAGAGAGTTAGCACGAAAAAAGGCGAGCAAGGAGTGAAACATTTCTACCAAATAACAACCTATAGCGAAAATCAGCAAAGTGAATGAGATGCCGTAGATACAGAAAAATACATAGAATACATAACAGTAACCTAGATTCTGTAGCTGCGTCCATAGTGCTGTATTATGCAATATCAAACTCACCTTTTCACCACCAGACGCGGTGACATTTTTCAAAACCGTAAAACATTGTTGGACGTATATATATTATTATTATTCTAGTGGAATTTACAACCCTCGAGGAATTTCCAGAATGAATTATAATGACTGAGATATGTTTTGTGGGAACCTACATACAACATCATATTATTATTATTATTCTACATACGACGAGTACTATTTAATATATATAATGACAATAGCATTTAACGGTGCGTGAATTAGTTTGTTGACCAGAGAAAGTGTTGTTGATGATATCTTGTTGTGCTGAGATGAAGAGATAGATAGAGAGATAGAGAGAGAGATAATTAGTAAATTCATACAATATTCCTCTGCTTTCCTTCTCTTCACTCCTCCTGTTTCTCTTTCCTCCTCCTCCTCCTCCTCCTCCTCCTCCTCCTCCTCCAACAATTCGAATTGTAAATTTTTCTCACCTTATTGTGAAATTTTCCTCTGAATTCACCGATTTCCACAAATATTATAGAAACTTAGGTAACTTTTTTTGCTCTACGTAACTTTTTTTTTCTTCACATAACTAATTCAGCAGAAAATCTCGAACATAAACCTTGAATCATTAAACTGTAATAAGATAAAGATTTCAGGAGTAAAATAAAAGAATCTCCTCTTATTTTTGTGTGCATGTTTATTAAGTGGAATGATTAAGTTAAGTGGAATAATTACAGTGCTGAGTTACGTGTTTGGATAAGAAGAAGAAGAAAAAAAGTAGATGAATGAGGAAAGAAAAAAAAAAAAACTGTACATCTCCATAAAGAAAACCGAAATATTTATCGATTGTATAAGTGAATGAATGAGGAATATAACCTAACACTCCCACCTCAATGATAATAAAGAGAGAGAGAGAGAGAGAGAGAGAGAGAGAGAGAGAGAGAGAGAGAGAGAGAGAGAGAGAGAGAGAGAGAGAGAGAGAGAGAGAGAGAGAGAGAGAGAGAGAGAGAGAGAGAAAAAAAAATTACCCTGTTGAATAAATATCTAACTTCTTGCATCAATCTTCAGTCAGTCAATCGTAAAACTCTATATCATTATTATTTTTATATATACCAACCGAACTTTCCATCAGTGATTTTAACCTCAACCTTCAACACCTTTATAAATACATTCCAGTAACTTTTAATGTATTGTTGATAGAGATTATGATGTATAACTTTTACGTGTCATTGAATGAGGAAGTATTGATAACGTATAGAAGCCTAATTATCCCATCTCATTACGTGCTTAAAGACCAGTGTTTCCGACCCTCATTAAACGTTCCGCTCATTATCTCACTTCCTCTTTATTCTCTTTATCTTTATAGCGTCTATGTGTTCTCTGTTTTGCACTAATTTCCATGCACACTTTCATTATCCTGTTCCTTTATATTGCTTCTTCCTTTCAGAGCAGCCAGCCATCATCGTTCTCTTGCCTTTCATTTTCATCTAACAACCATTAACTGCCATTGTAGCGGTAATCACGCGCGTACATAACACCCAAGTTGAATTAGCGGCTGATAGTTGTAGTCGCTCCCTGAGATTGTTTGGTTTGGGTAACGAGGCGGCGTATAAGGCTGGTTACCTGCCTAGTTTGTAAAGTATTTGATGGATTTCAGTGGTGGAGATCATGAACACTGCCGTCAATTACTAGACAAACGGCGGGGCGGTTTACGTACGTAGCTATGTGTACTTAAGTGGAGCACCCCTTACAAGGAGCCATAAGGTATATATATATGTGGGTGTGTTTTTGTTAGTGTGTGTGAAATATATTTAATGAAGTTTAGAGGTTATTTTCGATGTAGTAAGTGCAGTGATTCTTTATATACTGTGGTGTTGGCTGGGTTCCACTACAACCATTACCTTAGCTAGACTCGTAATGGTTTGAATCCTTAGAATATTAACTCCGTCCATCCCACATAATGGTTCCATACATGCATCGATTATGTAGGTTTTGTTATGATTACTAAAGGAAAGGAAGATGTATAAGCCTGTATCATATAACCTTTTCATTATAATATGTTAGGTTATATTGCAGATCCGACCGTGTTTTTATCTAATTAAGTTAAGCTGACCTGTGTGGAGTAGGAATGTATGTATGTATATGTGTGTACGTGTGTGTGTATGTGTCTGTGTGTCTGTGAGAGGACAAAGGGATGAGAGCAGTGTTTAGGTGTCGTGGCGGTAAACTATTTAACACTAAGACTTCTGATCCGTCGTTCCTTGGCGTTAGAATTTGCTACCTGACACAGAGCAGCTGACACTCATGCTTACCAGGTGTCCATCTTTCCTCCCGGGCTCGCGCTGCTGCACTTCTGTTGGTCTGGGTGATGGCTGGTGTTTGTGTTCGTAAACTATAGTCAAGTGTAACTCCCTCCCGCACAAAGTTGAGGGTGAGGGATGAAACTTTCCCTTGTATTGTATATCGTAGAATTTTTCACCTTTCTCTAGCTCCACGTGGGTTTGAAAATGTGTGTTAGGTAATGTTTAGAGGAATATATATAAGTAAATAAATGGATAGATATATAGATAGGTAGAAAATATGTGTGCTAGTTATTTTTTAGAGATCTATATAAGGAAATAAGTGGAATATGTAGATATAGATAAATGGATGGAAAGATTCCGAAAAATTGAAAGATCATTTATATAGATTTGTACAACTAAAGTTTCCATTTCTTTTACCGTCTCCTGGGTGCCTCTCTTTCTATCTCTCTTTCTCTCTCTCTCTCTCTCTATCTATTTATCTATCTATCTATCTATTTATGTCTTTCTCTGTGGCTAGCCTCTCTCTTTCTCTTTTTTTCTCTATCCCTATCTATCTATCTATCCATTTTTCTTTCTCTCTCTCTCACACTAGCGTATTCCTGGTATCCTCTCCCTATGAGCCAAGCCTCACACACAAGGCTCTCCCAACACACCTTCCCCCCAACGTAACCTTCTCTCGAGGGAAAACTCCGGACGAGAACTTTTAATTTTTATATCCATTGCTTGGGTATATTTTTATTGGAAATATTCACTATCGGAAAGCGAGTGTAGCTGAGTTTTTTGTGTGCAGCTGTAACCCTTAGCGACTCAGGGTAGGATACAGGGTGCTGTTGGGAGTCCCTTAGCATGTTTTTTTTGTATTGAGTTAAAGATATATACCACAGAGAGAGAGAGAGAGAGAGAGAGAGAGAGAGAGAGAGAGAGAGAGAGAGAGAGAGAGAGAGAGAGAGAGAGAGAGAGAGAGAGAGAGAGAGAGACAGAGAGAGAGAGAGAGAGAATGAGGTTGTAAGGAGATGGTATATTATTACACACACACACACACACACACACACACACACACACACACACACACACACACACACACACACACACACACACACACACACACGTACCCCCTTGTGTGTACATTCCCGTGGATAACAACTGCACAAAACAACGTGACATAATTACCGTGGAGACCTTGGTTAGTTCCGGCCTGTTTTTCCTTTTCCTTTTTCCCTTTCCTGCTTCCCTCCGCCTGCCAAAACCGTGCGAGGGGGGAGGGAGGGAGGGAGGGAGGGAGGGAGGGAGGTAGGTGTGAAGGAAGGCGGTGTGGGAGTGAAGTGTGGAGGGAGGGAAGGAAAGAGGTGTGGAGAGAGGGATGGTGGGAGCGAGGTGTGGGAATGTAGGAGGGAGGAAGGTGTGGAAGATGAGGGAGGCTGTGGGAGGAGGAGGAGGAGAAGGGAGAGAAGGGTGACAGGGAGGGGTGGGAGAGACGGAGGGAGGGAGAGGGAAGTGAGGGAGGGAAGGGAGGGAGGGAGGTGAGGGAGATCTGCAATACTTACATCCACACACCACCATGCATTTTTTTTCTCGTAATTATAAAACGTGAATAGTATTTTTTTAAAACTCATAATACCTGAACCCACAAAAAATGTCCTTCATAATCATAACACGATGACACACTTTTTATTTTATTTATTCATTTATTTATCTATATGCATTTCTATTTTTTTTATATTTTCTTTACAATCATCAATTCCTTTTCCTTTCTTCCTTCCTTCCTTCCTTGCATCAACAACCACAACACAACACAACACTGACTCGTAACTCATTTGTTTTACGTGCAGCTGTAGTTTGCCTTTTTTTTCCCTTCGTGGTCTCCCATAACACGTTGTAAAAGTAGGTTGGATAGTGGATGGGAGTTCTCATTGTGTTCTATGCATGACTAGCTTGGCAATCAACACTCCCTGGAAATTAGAATTACCCAAACAGAATAATTCGATATAACGTGTCGTTTGACTCTCACAATATACCACACACACACACGCACACACACACGTACACATTGACACACCTAGCCCAAACAGATGTACATGCACGCACACATATACATACATACATACAGTGAGGTCATACACACACACACACACACACACACACACACACACACACACACACACACACACACACACACACACACACACACACATTACACCTGTTAATTGGTGGTAATGTGTGTGTGTGTGTGTGTGTGTGTGTGTGTGTGTGTGTGTGTGTGTGTGTGTGTGTGTGTGTGTGTGTGTGTGTGTGTGTGTGTGTGTGTGTTACTTCACCACCACCATCACCACCACCACTACCACCACCACCACCATCACCACCACCACCACCAACACCTTTCAAACTGTTTTCCACGCCGCTTTCCCCGGGACATTTTTAGCACCGCGTTAATATTGATGGCAAGACCTACAACCTCGTTCTAATATATCAAATTGTGAAGTATTACGAATCTGGCGCAAAATTCCTTGACGTATCTAATCCACATCCACATCCATCTTGTAATGTGTGGATGTTGGATGTCATTTCATCCACCTACGCCTCATTCTTCTGTATATTCACTCACTCACTCACTCACTCACTCACTCACTCACTCACTCACTCACTCACTCACTCACGCCGCTAACTAAGCCCTTGTGGTGAATTATAGGCTACAGTTTTTCAGTATAAATTATTTTTTCATATCAAACAGAGATATCAAGTTTGAATTATTCATATATATAATTTTGGTTATATATATTTTTATTTATTTGTTTATTTGTTTGCTGGATTATTCACTTTAAGGTATTCGTGTGTGTGTGTATGTGTGTGGTGGGGTAGGGCTCCTGATATATGTGTGTGTGTGTGTGTGTGTGTGTGTGTGTGTGTGTGTGTGTGTGTGTGTGTGTGTGTGTGTGTGTGTGTGTGTGTGTGTGTCCTGGTGTGTGTGTGTATCAAAGTATTAGGGAGTCAGGCAGGTTTATGAGGCGAGAGTTTGAGAAATGACAACCAGTGGTGGTCCTGACATTTCTGGCGTCCTAAGCGAGAACATACAAAGGTACCCCCGTCCCCCCTTACCCCCATCAGTGGATTTTCGCTACATTCAGTAACAAAACAGTTCTTACTTAACATTGTTTGCTAAGCCTTGTCAGTGCTAGCAGCGGATTTGTTAGGTTTTATGAGAAACTTATTGCTAGCGTCTGTTAGTAATCATTGTTTGTTAATGCCTTAATAAAAAGTTACTGATTGTTGTATTACAGCTGACTGGCTGTGCTGTGTCGTCCCTTGCCACAACTGGCGCCCTACGAGGCTGTCTTTACCGTCTATGTCCAGCACCGTCACTGATGACAACACTATCCACATTCACTCACTATACATACGATGGGAGAACAACAATTGACAAACGGGAAGCGCAGTGTATAGTAAGTATAAAGGAATTTTCCCTTCCTTCCTTCCTTCCTTCCTTCCTTCCTTCCTTCCTTCCTTCCTGCTTTCCTTCCTTCCTTCCTTTCTTGATTGATCTTGTCTATGTGTCTTAAGTTTACCATTACTCCCCTCTACCTTCTCTTCTTCTTTTTTTTTCTTCTCTCTCTCTCTCTCTTCAATACTTTTCATTCATTCCAGTCACAGTTATACATAGTTATTCAGACAGGTTCTAATACTTACTAGATATTGATAGTATTATTCATCTTACCTTCCATCAGTGACTCTTTCTCTTTTTTATTATTATTTTATTTTTATTTTTTGCACGTGAGACGCTTATCCAGTTTGTCAAGTTCTTCGTGTCAGTGATTTATGAAGGACGGAAGCATCATCTTCTCCTTCTTCTTCTTCTTCTTCTTCTTCTTCTTCTTCTTCTTGTTTTTGTTCTTCTTTTTCTTCTTGATTGCAAACTCGAATCTGTCTCCAATTCCTTGAGTTGAAGCAGTTCAGAGTTTTCTTCCATAATGTTGCAGTCGTTTTCTTTTTCTTTTTCTCGTTTGACTCAGTTGGAAAAGGTTTGAGTTCTCTGCAAATTTTACTTTTAAGAAACCTACGATGAT
The DNA here is from genome assembly GCA_036785275.1 of Cancer borealis. Classification (NCBI taxonomy): domain Eukaryota; kingdom Metazoa; phylum Arthropoda; class Malacostraca; order Decapoda; family Cancridae; genus Cancer; species Cancer borealis. Next base: position 90,784 of record JAXIVD010000333.1, on the reverse strand, counting down.
TTATATTAGTAAATATTATAGAGGATACAGAAATTAAATGTTTTAAACACTAATACTTTATTTATTTAAGGTTTTTAAAGTATAACTGCAATTATGTGTTAGATATAATTAGAAAAATTAGTGAATGAGACTAAAAACTTTAATAATTAAACCTTATATCCATTAATAATATTTTAAAGGAACCAGACAAACATAATTGTAACCAAACAAACCTTAAAGGATATTTCAATCTCACAAAGACAACATTTTTATGATTCTTATTGCTACTAAATACATATCTTATAATATATTATCTCTTGTGACATCTGAAACTGAATGATTGACAAACAACACAACCTTACTAGTGCTTGAACCAACATAACACAATTCGATTCCTTTCCCTGACATCACCTGATACCTTATACCTACGACTTCACTTGCCAATAAAGACTCGAGACTTCACTGAGAATATAACACCAAGAGCAGAGATTCCGGGAAGGAGACGCGTGGAGAAGACTTGGAGAACGTAGACGAGACGGGCGAAGGAGTGGGTAGTGAAAGCAAGGCAGAGAAATGAGATAGTGGGAATATGATACATGTCAGTTATGTATTGTAGTAAAACAGACGAAAGCTACACTGAAATAGCCTCTAGCAGGCTTGAAAGGGAAAGAGAAACCTCCCTCAAGAAATATTATTACAAATTGGAAGATGTACAATCATTATTCAATTTGTTTTCACGTATTTGTGACAGAAATGTGTTTTCGATTTTGTGGCCTGAAAATTTCCACCAGAATTGAGGTCGGATAGGTTTTTGCCATTTTACTACGAAATTATTTGTTTTACAACAAAAATGCATAGATGCTAAGTTATAGAGATTTGTAAGGGCTATTTAATGATGTCATTAAATATTCTATAATTTTAATAGTTTTGGAGAAAATTGAACTTTTTATGAAAACTATTTTTTTTTATTTCTTTTATTCTTACATCTATACATTCATTCCAATATCCTTTCACTATAGCTCATACAAACGAGCGCCTTTTGTTCTTTCATTTATATTATATACCTCTTTTACGTAAACAGACTTTTCGAGTTATGTCATAAAACACGATTTTACCAAAAAAACGTAAGGGGGTACCCTTTGGAAATTTTGTGAAAATTTCGAAAACCTCGAATCTCATGAAAATTGCTACATAGGGGTTCTCGGGCTTGCTAAACACGAATATGGACTCAGTTTTCTGATACCTATAATATCAAACCTTATACAACATTTTATGTCTAATAAAAACTATATAAATATCCATTATTTTACTTTACGGATTGATACTGCTCTACTAAGACAAAAAAATTTTTACAGATCACATCATTTATCTCTCATTTATTTGTTATATACATATACACAGTATCACATATAATTCTAAAATGGGAAGTCGTTAGTTCTAACGACAGGAATTTATGTTGTCAATTTGAAAGCACATTAGGACAGAAAGCAGCGACACGATGCTTTGAACGACCCTGCCAAGTCTCCGTGAACCAGTTTATTTTCAGCTTCATTGATAAAACTCCATGAAATTGCTGCTTATTTGGTTTATGTTATGATTAAATTTCAATATATTGTTCTTAAGGGAGACTAAAGCTAGATTGGCCTTAGTTCTCCCCATGTAAAGTATGATTCCCTAATATTTTCCATTTATAGAGATGAATCGCTCTTATATTAATTTACATACAGCTTCACCGACCTAACGTAACCATTGCTACAACCTTATGAAATCTACATCAGTACCCCAAGTAAAAAAAATTCTGCAGTGTTGGGTTCAAGACGCACGGAGGCGGGAAGGGAAGGGAAGGGAAGGAAAAGATTGCAACCTTGTCTCTCCTTCACTTCATCATCGTCATTCGTCTCTTCGTCTCATTTACTTACCAGCGAGACACTGAAAAGTCTCTCCTGTCAGCTAGCGCGAGGCAGGTCACCTTATTTGTCTCAGTAAAGCGAGGTCTCCCCACGTCAGAAGTGTTTTGCTGTAAAGGTGAAATATGAATGTTTTTGAATACTGAAAACTGATGGGAAACTTTATATATTTATTTTCTTTTACTCCCCTATACGGAAAATTTATCTTATGTAGTAGGAAAACCTTATGTGTGAGGTACAGTGGGTATCAAGTATTTGTTTTCACTCTAAAAATTTTACCTAAGGCGTAAAGTTAATGATGTAAATTAAGATATATCGTTTTTTTTATTTTCTTTTCCGGTATAATGATGCGATAGGGTCTTAATTATATAAAAAGATAATCAGAGAGGTTCATTAACGCATCTCTCTTAGACAGCGATCCTTAAAAACCAAAAAAAGACAAGAAAAAAAAGATTAGTTTTTACGTATGTGTTGTCCCTTAGTAATAAAAAAAAAGTTACATAGCAAGAAGATAAAAGAAAAAGCTGACATATCATCCACAAAAAAAACATGACCTTGAAGAGAGTGGATGAAGGGTGGATGTAGAAACTGAACTGTCATCCACACTCCACATTAACTCCACATTAACTCCCTCCACCCACGAGACTGTAAACTTGAGGTGGAAATTCTTGACTTGTTGCAATATAACCACAAATTTGCTCTTAAAATCACTTGCATCCATGTGAGCGTCAGCCGTGTCAGACGCAGGTATGAGCTGACTAATGGAGCTGACACTGACGGAGGTGACCTTGTATGACCTTGTAGGAGACAGAGAGAGAGAGAGAGAGAGAGAGAGAGAGAGAGAGAGAGAGAGAGAGAGAGAGAGAGAGAGAGAGAGAGAGAGAGAGAGAGAGAGAGAGTTTGTGACAGAGAGAGATAACACAATCACATCTAGACACGTTTTCAATTATTTTTCTTATCTAGTGATTTAAGAGTTTTCCATCACACACACACACACACACACACACACACACACACACACACACACACACACACACACACACACACACACACACACACACACACAAGAACACAAACACTAATTATCTCTCAATCTCGATGTATTCCAATAGATCTTCCTCCTGAGTAACTTCACTACACTTCCTTTGGTCTCTCCCCTTAAGCTCCTCCATCCTACACCGCCTCTGCCTCCGCCCCGATTAATCTTCACCGCCTCGCTACTGAGCTCATGGTTTATGCATGTCCTCAATGAGTGATCTCCCCTCACCACGACCAAACGTTGCTAGTCCTGCACCTCCCTTTCACTCTTTAATCTCACGCTGAAAGAGAATACCATGCAGAATATATATACACACACAGGTGCACATACACACACACACACACACACACACACACACACACACACACACACACACACACACACACACACACACACACACAGTAACCTTATTCTATATTCTAACTTTAAACTTTAATTTCTCACCACACTAATAGGTCTTCTGGTGTCTGTTCTTATCATATATTCTCACGTATCCACTGTGTTCACCTGTAGCTGTTCTTAATCAGGTATTCTTATCCAACAGGTGAAGTGAGGCGAAGCTGGACGAGGTGAAGCTGCATAAGGTCGCTGTTGCTGTTATCACTGACACCTAAAATATACTGACGAAGCTGGTTCTTGCATTACTGAACAGAGGAACACGGATGGATGTACATGTAATATCATCTTCCCGAGCATGTCTGCGTGAGAGAGGACAAAGTGTGGTGGTAGTGTGAAGTGAGGATTGTGTCGTCAGTATGGCTATCAACGTTGTGATTCCTCTACTCATTCCCCTGGAGGAAGACTTGTATAACTGTGAGTAGATATATATATCCTCTTCTTCCTCCTCTTCTTCCTCTTTCTTCTCCTTATATAATCTATAAATTACAGTGATTCAAAGGTAATATTTATAAAAAAAAAAAAACATGCCTGTATTTTCAACCTGTATTTGTGTTATTAATCTAGAAAGTGCTCCTTATCTGAACATTAATTTCCTTGTGCTTCTTTTTGCATCTTTTAAATATGTAACTTACATCAACTCAAAACCTATATTTGAATTAAAAAATGCATGTATTTTCAAGGTGTATTTTTGTTATTAATCTAGGTAGTGTATAGTCTTTCCACACAAAGCAAGACAGACACATTATAGAAGAACATAAGCAACAGAAACTCACTCTTAGAACACCAAGGTCGGTCATGATATTGAAGCCAGGCTAGCCAACCCCAAACCCAGCCGATAATAGTAGTTTATGCAGACACTTATCAACAACAGTGAGAGTCTAATGGCTGGTTAAACTGCAATAACCATTTGTCATTAATGCATCGCGAACATTAGTTACGTCCGCTATTGAGAGTTCCCTCTATCCTGCCCCACCATGGATGTCATTAAATGGGTCTGCGCTGCCATCGGATATAACAGGCAGTTGATACTCGTGCAGAGAGGAACGACAATGTATTTATTAACCATTCCTTACTGCCTATAACTTCTTTGATAGACTTGTTTAGTAGTTCAAGGTAGTTATCGTAATTCACACTGTTGTTAGTTTGCCAATCACTCGGTAAAACATAAAATATGAAGCAAGATGTATATTAGCATCACACTCATGATCGCGAACTAGAAACAAAAAAAGAGATACGAAAATAAGAAAATTTGAGTAACATCACTTTATAGTATACAATAAAAAAAAACTAAAAATACAAGAAAGTGAGTTATGATGAAAACTAAAAAAAAAAAATAAGGGACAATATTTACTATGTCTCAATCTCAATCAATTCTTTAGTATAAACGTTTGCTCAGGTACAGGTGGCGAGGCTCAAGAAGCAAAGAGAGAATCGGAATCATTTGTCAGTGGCAGTTGGATTGGAAGAAGGAAAGGGAGATGAGGGAAATCGTTACCATGAATTGACGTGTTTCTTGGCAATATCCTCTCTGTCCTTGCTTCCTCGCCTTTGCTGCTGCTAATTAAACACTGTGGGGTGCGTACAGAGGGAAAGACTTGGTAATTATTAATGGAAAAGGGATATTCGCTTCCCAAAGTGAAGGACAGAGTCAGTGAATTACTTTGAGATGCTCGCAGTCAGTCAGTCGGCAAGGCAAGGCAAGGCAAGGCAAGGCAAGGTAAGGTTAAGTTAGGCAGGGCAAGGCAAGGCAAGGCAAGGTAAGGTTAAGTTAGGCAGGGCAAGGCAAGGCAAGGCAAGGCAAGGCAAGGCAAGGCAAGGCAAGGCAAGGCAAGGCAAGGCAAGGTAAGATTAAGTTAGGCAAGACAAGGCAAGGCAAGGCAAGGCAAGGCAAGGCAAGGCAACATAAGATCATTAATTCTGTCGCATCTTCAGGAAATTTCTCATCAATTCTTCCTTCTTCTCTTCATCTTATACTTGGAAGCTTACCTCGGTGTTAAAGAAAATTGAGGAAGGGGTTAGAAATATAATAAAAAAGGACAATAATGAAAGACTGATGTTTAATGGAGTATTTAGAAAAGTCTTGCAACCTTAATTAAAGACGAGCTCGTGAACTACCACCAAAGAAAATGTGTTAATTATCTCATTAAAGTCTCGCAGCGGGGGATTTAGACTTTAGAAATAGACTCCGTAAAATGTAATGACAAGTTAATTGAAATGAGTTATTTTTGTCTTCCATATATTGGCTGGAACTAGAAACCTAAACATTGTGGAGACCAGAACACACACACATACATACGTACGTACATGATTATTTATGTAAAAGTTAAATGAAAAGTCTGCTAACAGTGCCGCTCACGTGAAGTAATTAAAAAAAAAAAAAGAGTTTAAAATGGTTATCCAATATAGTTTTTATGTGGTTTTGATACTCATCTCACGAATGTATTTATGTCGTAGCAAGATGAAAAACCAAAATAATTAGGTAGAAAGACTATATAACTATGAATAATATAGCTGCAGAAACATGGCTTGGGCAAAAAAAATAAAAATAAATAAAACGATCATCACTAATTGGCCGGTGATTTAAAAGATTACAATGCTATTAAACACGAACAAGACATAGATCAGCCTTTAACGTGACTTGATTGGATTAATTACGTGATTACAGCTGTGTGAATGCTGTTTATCATTAGCAAATGGTAAAAAATATCCAAGCAGGAAGTCAAGCCAAAGGTATTAATTAACTTCAAACCTTCCTACCTTTCAAGACTAAATAAAAAAAATAATCCCTTGTTGTATTAGTGTGATGAGATGACATTTGTGAAGATACACCTTTCATCATCTCAGTTTACAAAGGATGATAATTTATAATGTAGAATCAGCAACTGTCATGCACAGAACAATAATTTTCATCACGTCTAGTCAAGCTTTGTGAAGATAATACTCGTGTAATTGTAATAATTCACACACAGAAATACACAGGACAGTATTAGATTATTTAGATCTATTAAATCCTACATTGCCGCATAGGATTATAGTAAAAAAAACATTAAATCACTCGCTTATATTCCATCCTACAATACCACATAGAATATAACATTACCTTATCTAAGTATATTCTATCCTATACAATAATTTTCCAATATAAATCTCCTCTTCTTATCGTCCTCGCTTCTGATCTGCTTGGGTTACATAATCTCTTCTCTCATTACCACTGCATCTCTTAATTACAAATATTATTACGTAGCTCTAATCAGGAAGAGTCGCGTTAATATGTAATCTCTTTGTATCTAATAGTGAAGACTTCCTTAACGTCATCTACATGCTTCCCGCGGTGTCGTGTGTCAGTCATGGGTTATAGATTAGATGTAGGAAGTGGTATGAGTTTTGTTTAGCATTTCCTGGTAACTAACTTGTCTTATTCTAGCGTAACTTACTTTACCTTGTGATTAGTGGAGTCAAAAACACGAGAGGGAGTAAATAATTATCGAAAATACGTAAAATTTTCGCCTTGCACTTCTATCCCGTTAACTGGATTGGGAAGTTCAATAAGAAATGATGTTGTGAGGCCTTTCGTTGCCCTAAATTACCGAGAGTCAATCAGGTGGGGAAGGAAAGAGCCAATTAAGGCGAGTGTTTTTCACGAAGCAGGAGTAAAAAGATGATTGGGATGATGGTAACACTCTCTCTCTCTCTCTCTCTCTCTCTCTCTCTCTCTCTCTCTCTCTCTCTCTCTCTCTCTCTCTCTCTCTCTCTCTCTCTCTTAGGATGAAAGAAAATAAACTGTTTTCAAGTCAGCTAAAAATGTAATCATATGTTTGTGTGTGTGTGTATGTGTGCGGTTCTGTTTTTCTCAGTTTACCAGTCTTCTTATCTATTTTGTTATCTATATTTCTATCTATCTATCTATCTATCTGTTTTTTCCTGCTTTTGTTGGGTAAGACCTACTCGTTTTCTGTTTCTCGGGACAGTCCTGCATCAAAGAGAACGGATGGATTCATGGCTGGGCTAAACTATTTTGAAAGGACTGGTATAAAGGAGTCACTTCAGTAATTATGTGGCAGTCTTTTCTCCTCGTATGTCTTCTAGTTATTCCTTTATTATGATTATATACATTTTAGGGGGTGGTGAAGGGAAAGGACAGAGTGTGTGTTTATGTATGTATCTCTTTTTTCTCTTTCTATCTTATCTTTTCTCTCTTCCTTCACTCTTTCATTCCCTACCTTCCATAGCCTATAAACAATCATCCCTACCTTCTCTCCTGCTTACCTCTCACCCTCTCCCTTGTATGAGCTTCAAAATAGTTAATAATTATGTTTAAAAAATGTAAGATACACTTGAATTATTAGTTCTTACCTTGACTCTACTTAAAAATCAATACTGCGTGATGTGGTGAAGTCTTGTAGTCTTGAAGGGATTAAGTTAGGTTTGGTTGGGTTACGAGTGTCTGATCTTACTATTATACAATCTAGAATCAAAGTAAGATTACTATTATAAGTTAGTGTCTTGTTTTGAGTTAATCGAGGATGCAAATGTTGAATAATTTTTGAGATAAATATATAAGAAACGAAATTTTGTGGTATATAAAACGGATTTTCAACTCTCTTCAACATGACTCCCACTCTAATCTTCCTTCCACTATAACAGACTCCATTCCCCTCCATTCCTTCCCCTCACCTCTTCCCCTCCACCTCTTCCCCATCCACCCCGTCCCCCCTCCACCCCTTCCCTTCTCCCCTTCCTTCCCTCTCTCGTATCTTTAACCTAAAGCAATGCGCCACTAGTTATGGGTGAATATATTTACTTAAGAATATGATGTCGAGTGTAATTTTAGAATGCAATAACCATGCAAATATTATAGGAAAGGAATACTCACTCAGCAGGAAAAATGAAGAATCACTAATAATATTTTGGGAAGTTGAGAAGCCTGTGGAGGATCAAGATTTAGTGTTTGAGTTTATGAAGGGCTTATGCTGACTCCAGAGAGAGAGAGAGAGAGAGAGAGAGAGAGAGAGAGAGAGAGAGTGAGAGAGTGAGAGAGTGAGAGAGAAAGACTGACTGACTGACTGAGAGAAGGCTAAGTGGAAATCTTGGTATATTTTTTGACAGAAGTTGATGGCTGGTGAGAGAATAATGTACATGTTGACGGAAAATGATGCGTATTGACATGAAAATTGTAACCTGTTGACAGAAAACTCGCGTATCTGTTTTGTTAGTGATGTATTGACTCCGGACTCATTGTATTGACACCTCGAATTACCATACAAACTATTTTATTATTTATTTTATTTTGTATAATGTATTCAGTCGATGCTGGTCACTAAATCATCACCAATTATCATATTATTGTGTGATTTATACATTATTTTTAGTGTGTGTATGTATGTGTATATGTATGTGTGTATGTGTGTGTAACTCTCCTCTAAACGCACGTGTATGTAACCTCAGTTCACATGACCTTTTGGGTTTTTTTCTTCCTCTCTCACAAAGTTTTTTTTTATCATTACGAGAAATTAAAGGCACTCTTTGCGGCCTTAGTAAGAATGAACTCCATAGTGACACTTAGTAAGGCTGAAGCAGTAAGTGAGAGTAAAATTCATCTTCCTTACTCTTGTTTACCAGACCGACCAATAGCAGTACCACAGCTTACCGACATATGGAGTTGGATGTCTCTCTCTCCTTCCTTTCAGCTTTAGTTTAGTCAGTGTACGATAGATGGAAGGGGATGTTGTGTCTCTACCTGTGTCTTGTTATTGTTAAAACTATATCATTTACATACGGTAACTCGTAATACGTGTTTGTTCAAAGGTAAATGAGTTTTTGAGTGTTTTCAGACACCACCACCACCACCACCACCACCACCACCACCACCACCACCACCACCACCACCACCACCACCATGTCATCACCACAAACTAATATCACCACCACAAAACATCTCTTGCAGCATTTTTAACACAATTTTTTTCTTTCTATTTGGAATTTTCTCTAATATTTCCTTTCCATGATTGCCATTTAGCTCTTTCTTTCTTTCTTTTTCTCTTTCTCTCTCTTTTTCTCTCTTTTTCTCTCTCTCTCTCTCTCTCTCTGGAACATTCTAGCAAGAGAAGAGGTGGTCACAGTATCAGCAAACTCACCCTTTGGGAACCTCAATACAAAGCTAAAATAAACACTATTACACTCCCTACCTTACTCTCCTATTTCTTCATTACTTATCACCTTCAGGGAATACGTAAAGACATTATTATCTGGTGTACAGTTGGTAGTTTATCTTATATATTAAAGAACAACAAGATACCTGTCAGGGAAGTGTTAACATTGCCTGTGTATTGCTTACTTATTGGCAGTAGTTTTACATTAGTTGGTGGTCATCCTTGTTCTGTATTTGTATGATTTTTGTTTAGGATCCGTCAGTGTTGAAGCCGGAGGTGGTAATTAAGTTATGTCACGTGTCAGCTATTTAGTGTCAGGAAGTTGAGTTACGAAATGCAACTGGTCTGCTTAATTACCAAGGAAATAGTGAAACGTTATATCAAACATTAATCTGGGTGTGTTTGTGTATGTGTGTGCTTGTGTGTGTGTGTGTGTGTGTGTGTGTGTGTGTGTGTGTGTGTGTGTGTGTGTGTGTGTGTGTGTGTGTGTGTGTGTGTGTGTATGTGTGTGTGTGTGTGTGTGTGTGTGTCATCTCTGTTTGGCTGTGTGTCGTCTCTCGTCCACTGCTGTCTCTTTTTTTTCCTATCTCTCTCTTTCTCTCTAACACACACACACACACACACACACACACACACACACACACACACACACACACACACACACACACACACACATACACACACACACACACACACACACACACACACACACACACACACACACACACACACACACACACACACGTTATTTACAGCCGCCCTCACAGCCTCACTTCCCCCATCCAGACATTACAGCAATTTCCAGGTTCCTCAGAAACTGGAAAAAAACGTCTCTTACCTCTCTGCATTTTATCTTCTTCGTACGAAACAACCTTTACGAAAACGATCTTAACCTTAGCAATTTTTTCCTTATATCTTTTTTTTCTTTATTATTGCCCAAAGGAGATGGAGGAAAAATTTGTTGAAGACCTTCCTGCAGAGTTTATTACGAGGGAAATTATGCACCAAAGGATCCAATTAATTGTGATCAATGAGAAAAGGTTCTGCTGGGTAGTGTGTTGGGACGAGATTCTCCTGGCAATGACGGGCCTGACCTGAGCCTCCTCCTCCTCCTCCTCCTCCTCCTCCTCCTCCTCCTCCTCCTCCTCCTCCTCCTCCTCCTCCTCCTCCTCCTCCTCCTTCTCCTTCTCCTCCTTCTCTGCCTTGCCTTGCCTTGTCTTCCTTCAGAGTATATACTGCATAGTGGTGGTGATGGTGGTGGTGGTGATGGTGGTGGTGGTGGTGATAGTGTATTTACTAGTGATACTGAAAAAAAAATATATATATAAATTAAGTCTATAATTTTGGGTTCTATTTTTTCTCTTCTTTTTTTTTATTTCGTGGGAGCCTTTAGGTTTAAAGTTTGGGAGTAAGTCAGCCACTCAGGACTCCGCTAATGTGGCACTCCGTACACAGACAGTGCCATGTGTGCCATTCTACCTGTCCCTCGCTGTACCCAAACTATTCCTCCGTCTCGTGAATTTCAAGTCTTCTTTTTATACATGTTAATCTCTTTTTTCTCTCTCTCTATCTGTTGTTGGTTGTGTTGGTGGTGGTGGTGGTGGTGGTGGTGGTGGTGGTGGTGTAGACAGTCTCTCTCTCTTTCTCTCTTTTTTTATTCTCCATCTATCTATCTATCTCTATCTTTACCTCTATCTCTATCTCTTGGTGGTGGTTGTGGTGGTGATTGGGGTGGTGGTGGTGGTGGTGGTGGTGGTGGTGTAGACAGTCTCTCTCTCTTTCTCTCTTTTTTTATTCTCTATCTATCTATCTATCTCTATCTTTACCTCTATCTCTATCTCTTGGTGGTGGTTGTGGTGGTGGCGATGGTGGTGGTGGTGGTGGTGGTGGTAGAGGGTGAGGGAGGTGGAAGCAGCTTAAGCTTAACCGTTGAGTGCATCAGGTTTCTACTTCACCAAGCTTGACCATCGTTGCCAGAAGACCTCTCGGCTAACCTTAGACTACAGAGCTCCTGCAGCCGCCTCCTCGTCCTCCCTTTCCTTTCCTTCTTCCCTCCTTCCTTCCTATCCTCTTTTCCTCCTATCCTCCTTCCCTCCTTCCCTCCTTCCCTCGTTCTCTCATTCTCTCCCTACTTCCCTCCCTTCCTCCTTCCCTTGTTTCCTCCCTTCCTCGTTCCCTTGTTCCCTCTTTTCCTCCTCTTCTTCCTTCCTTTCCTCCCTACCTCCTTCCCTCCTTTCCTCCCTTTCCTCCCTCTTTCCCTCCTTCTTCTATATATAATTACGTCCAAAACTCCATAGTTTTCCTGACGTAAGTGTTAATTACGTCAATAATCCATCGTTTTCCTTTGCATACCTTCCAATCATTCTTAATTACGTCAAAAATCCATCGTTTTCTTCTACACACTGAACAATCAACATAACTTTCCCTCATGACATCCCTGCGCAAGACGGAACACAGTGCATGGGCTGAGAGTGCCAGGAAGAGGAAGGGGAAGGGACAGTAGAGGATGGGGAGGAATAGGAAGGGAAGGGACGGTAGGGTAGGGAGGAAGAGGACGAGGAGGGACAGTAGAGGGTAGGGAGGAAGAGGAAGGGATGGTAGGGTAGTGGGTTATGGGCAGTGAGTGTGAGGTGTGTGTAGGACTAGAGAACGTAGGCGACGGACGGGGTGGGCCAAGCCGGGCAGGCAGTCACGGCGGTGAAGTCGTGAAGGAAGGTGGGAGGCTGCGCTGCTCTCCCGACAGACACACCACACACACGCACACACGCACACATCAGTCCCGCGCGGTGGTATACACGTTTTAGATTGAATTAAGAGTGTACGCGTGTTAAGAGAGACGAAAAGAGACTGATTATGTAGTAAAGAGAGCAAGAAATCTCCACGTAACTAATATTGACTCGTAACTCGCTGGGAAATGATTGTGTGAGGTTATGGTGGTCTGGTTTTAAGGTTTATTTATGTTACGTGATATTGATAGTGATTGCAGTGTTGTAATAGTATTGTTTATGTTCATTATCTTGGTTATTTTACGTGATATTAATAGTGATGCTAGTGTTATATTGATTTAGTTTGCCTTCATTATTTTATTTGTTACGTGATATTAATAGAAGTGATTTTAACGTTGTAATAATATAGTTTACATTCATTATCAACCGTAAATCTTTTAGAAATTGATGTGAGATTTAAATGAGTGACTGTAGTAGTGTTATATTAATTTTTTACGTATTATTAATCTTATTTTTAAAGGAATTATATGATTTAGGAAAGAAATATTGATAACTATATGTGTTCAGTAGATTTAGTAAAAGCGAAAAAAAAGTGAGTGATATAGACCTCTAATTCCTAAGAGAAGGGAAATGATTATGTATATAAATTATTTTTTTAGTAGTTAAATCATTCTTTCACCGCCGTGCATCGACCTGAAAATTAAATCCTTGTAAAAAAAAAAGCGAGAGAGAGAGAGAGAGAGAGAGAGAGAGAGAGAGAGAGAGAGAGAGAGAGAGAGAGAAGAGAGAGAGAGAGAGAGAGAGAGAGAGAGAGAGAGAGAGAGAGAGAGAGATTCCATCCTCACCCATATCCTAAAAAAAAAAATATCCAGGTACCCTCACTCACGCCGTTGAAAGAAAACGAATTACGTTCCGTCCTTCCATTTGCATAACTTTACCTGAATTTCCTGAAATCACCCTCATTAAGGCAGGTACACAATTATGATGTACACCTCCAACAACAGTGAGAGAGAGAGAGAGAGAGAGAGAGAGAGAGAGAGAGAGAGAGAGAGAGAGAGAGAGAGAGAGAGAGAGAGAGAGAGAGAGAGAGAGAGAGAGAGAGAGAGAGAGAGAGAGAGAGAGAGAGAGAGAGAGAGAGAGAGAGAGAGAGACTGTCACTAGATATTGTTTGGTTATATGGACAGTAGTTTGTGCTTTGTGGTCGTTCGGTAATTGCTTGTTTGCTTGTTTGCTTGTTAGGGACGTAATTTGGATTTTGATGATGATGGGAATTGGGTGTTGGGTGTGATGGAAGTGTGTGTGTGTGTGTGTGTGTGTGTGTGTGTGTGTGTGTGTGTGTGTGTGTGAGATAGATAGTGTGTGTTAATATCACCAATCTTATCATCATTATCATCATCATCATCATCATCGTCATCATCGTTCACCTGAGAATCGAAAGCTTGATTCCAGGTATTAATTAATTTTAAAAAAAATCGATGGACAAATATGCAAAAGATATAGAATTGTTTTGAAAAAGTTGAGTATTTTTTTCGCATTTTGATGTGTAACAATTATGTTTGTCAAAGATTTTATTTTTTCAAACCCATATTTCTTCCTTTTTTTTTCTTTTTCCTTTTTTGTTTATTTTGTTATTTATTTTAAATGTTTTTTTAATGGGAGGTAGAAATAGATCGAGTCATTTGTCAAAACTCGTTGTGGTGATGATTTCCATACGAGAAGACTTGAAAAAAATATAGTTAAATTAAAATGTTCCTAAATTGCTCGACTCCTGTGAAGAACGGAATGTTAAAAATCAAGCCACACGTTTGTACCAATATAAAAACGTACAGAATAAAATTAACACACATGAGGCACCAACTCTCCCTCCTCTTTTATGTACTCTAAACTAATAACAAACAAAGCTGGAATGTAACTAATTATCAAAGGTTGACTTAGTTAAGAGAATAATTCAATAAGAGGAGAGGGTGTCGCAGCCTTAACTGTGATAATTATACTCTACACTACTCCCTTCATCTCTAGGAACGATATATATCATACATATTTCACCTTCATTACATAATTCAAAGCATCACTTTCCTAGGAGTGTAACATAAATTGACAGTTCACCACACCTGCAATGCATTATACTACCTGTAATATCATCATCAAACTTTGTATCTTCACTGCATAGTTACGTATATTTTAGGTATGAGCAAATCACGTTAGAAACTATTAGTGTAACGAAGTCAAACCTAACTTATACTGTTATGAACGAAGGAAGGGTAGGTAGGAGTGGAGCGAAGTACACCAGTGACCTTAGTTATCATAAATATACCGGAGTGTATCTACCCTCAGTCAGTAGGAAATGCCACCTTCACAAAATCAATCGAGATATAGTGAAGGATAACAATAATATTAACTATACCAGACGTGTTATTTAAAGTGTACATCCTCTACACTCAACACACAGACCCATTCAATAGTGTAACCTTGGACATAGTGCGAACAGATCTCTTCCTGTCACGTAGCAGTCAAGTACATTATCGATTGTAACTATAACGAGGAGAGAGAGGAACCTTTGGCTACTTACTAGGTGTTTCCACTCTCCCTCTCTCACCATGGAACCTGCAAAGATATTAAGAATCATCACTAACCACACACTGCTAGGTAAGTGCAAGATATGTAATGCTAAATAGATAATAATGTTTTTTAATTGAAGGCACGGCAAGGCAAGGCAACGCAGATTCTTCTTAGTCTAAAACCTTTATTATTTTCCTCAAGGCAGCTTTTCGTGGTGATTATAGGACGTAATTTTCTTTTGTTTTTTTATTCCATCATAAATCTTTAAAATAGTTTACCATTGTTTCCGCTTAAATTATCTTGATAGTAATTATAAGTAATGCGTTTATGCCCGCGCAGGGAAGGCTCAGGAGGCCCCGAGGCAGACAAGTTTGCACGTAATTAAGGAGGACAGTTAGGAAAGTAATTAGCAGGGAGGAGTTGCAGGTGTGTGTGTGTGGGTGTGGGTGTGGGAGAATATGATAGAATAGAGACGAGATACAACACCATAGTTATGAGTCACACATCCTTAAGAAACACCATTGTCTCGTCTGTCTTTTTGTGGCTGTTGAGGGTGTCTTTGTGGCGTCGAGGCAAGGAGGGAGGCAGGAAGGAAGGGGGGTAGGGAGGGAAGGAGGATGTCAGGGAGAGAGAGGAGGAGGGAGGCAGGAAGCGTTAGACTCCTAGCAGCACTCTCTTAATGGGTTAGACTAATTATCTCATTCCTCTTGGCAACTGTTTCCTACTTATTTCTATCCTTGCCAGTCGCGTTTCTCTTTTTTTTTTTTCTCTCTCCTGTTTTGTGAAATGTTCCTTCCATCTTGACACACACACACACACGCACACACGTACACACATTCAGCGGTAAATCACAACAAGCTAACCAGGAACAAGTGAAATGAAGCATAACACTGATTGAGATGAATAATTTCTCCTCACCGCCGCTGCCGCAAGACATTAGGAGTCGTGTTACACTGCACTGTTGTCGTAACGGTTTGCTTAGTCAGTCCAGCAGCGGCCTTGCGGGACTAACTTAAGATTCCTTTT
>JAXIVD010000333.1:70000-72500 GCA_036785275.1 Cancer borealis | reverse complement strand
GCAGTGATGAAGAGTGTGTGTGTGTGTGTGTGTGTGTGTGTGTGTGTGTGTGTGTGTGTGTGTGTGTGTGTGTGCGTGTGTGTGTGTGCGTGTGCGTGTGCGTAAAAAACCGAAAAAACACATACCTCCCATTAAAATAAAATAACACGCCAAAAACAGTCCCATTTACAGTCAATAATCACATCAGAATAACAAAATAAACTTAAACAAAACATAAGGAAACAGTAATTACGATAGACACCAAAGATCACAACAGTATTAAGATAAGGGACACTGCAAGGGACAAGGAACAAGGGACACTGCAGTACTAAGACAAGAGACTATGCAAGAACGTACAAGACTGGGAGGAGAGAGCAAAGTGTCACAAGGCGAGGGAGAACGAGCAGTAAATCTCTTCTTCCCTTCACCTGTAAGAGATAACTGACTCCATCCGTTACTGAAGTCGACTCTGGGTGACTCTTAAGGCTTACTAACTAACATGACGCAGCTGGGTGATCGATATTAATGGTACAGCTTCCGATAGATAGCCGCTAGGTACTCTTTGGAAGTTGAATATAGTCAATAATTTTATTTCCAGTATTTTTTGTTAAGTTTGAAGTATTTATATTTTATTTGTCACACAGAATGGTAATATAAAATTATAATTATAACATATCGATATCTTGGTTATCATAATTTTGCCGTAGATATGTATGGGATAAAATTACTATGGATAAAATAATCTTTACAATGCCATAAGTAAGAATTATTAGTATCTTGAGAGCCTAATATCAAAATAATTACTTTGTTAGGAGGTAAATCAACTAACATTGCTCGCGTAACAGACACATAACTACCACGTACTTTCTCCAGCATAAAAGTGCCGGGGCTGCTTTGGGACTGGTGGCAGACGAACGAAAGTTGTGTACCTAACCTAACTTAACTTAACTTGTCATCACTGCGACGGTAATGATGCGAGTGTTACCAAGTATGGCGAGGCTCCTTCCTTCTGCCTTTAGTTTATACTCGCTGGCAAGTTTCTAAAATTTTCTGACTTTCCTTTTTTTTTTTTTTTTTTTTATTTTGGTGAAGTGCAGTCAACTTGGATATGTGCGTGCCTGTGTGTGTGTGTGTGTGTGTGTGTGTGTGTGTGTGTGTGTGTGTGTGTGTGTGTGCGTGTGCGTGTGCGTGTTGACCGTATACCTTGGCCAATGCACGCAAGGAATTTGTGTGTGCACGTAATAATTTGCGTTTTAATGTCCTCATCCCACCCTGGACCCCTTTGGACAGTAATTTTAGTGTGTATGTTTGCGTGAGACTATTTTAACGACACAAATAACAGTTTTTTTACTTACATTATTGTGGTCCTTTAATATAAACCTTTTTTCTCTCTTTTTTATACAACTTAAAACCTAAAAAATAAAATAAAGGTTGGATGTGGTATAGGTAGGTATATAAAAACACATTACTTGTTTTTTATATATATTACACCGTCTATATTTACTATTTATTTAACGTTATGTTACGTACACTCTCACAACACAACACTCCACTGTCTCTTGTTACTTGTACTCCTCATGAAAGAGACACGACACGACTAGCTGGCAAACTTCTTTCTCTTTTTTTTTTCTTTTTTTTTCTCTCTCTCTCTCTCTCTCTCTCTCTCTCTCTCTCTCTCTCTCTTTTTTTTTTTTTACTTTTTTTTAAATAACAAAAGGCAGGAAAAGGCTACGTGTCCAGACCATTTGTTTCACGCCAGAAAGATTTACATGCTGGGTTCCTTTTTTATTTATATTTTATTTTTCTACATATATATTTTTTTTCATTATGTGTTTGATAAAAAGAGAGAGAGAGAGAGAGAGAGAGAGTAGGAAATATATAGAGAAAGAGAGATATGTTTGTTTACACATGTTTTCTCTTGTGTATGTGTGTGTGTGTGTGTGTGTGTGTGTGTGTGTGTGTGTGTGTGTGTGTGTGTGTGTGTGTGTGTGTGTGTGTGTTTCCTCAGCCGATGCATTTTGTTTATTCAATCGTACACAAGCTTTGGTCCATAAGCCGCGTGAGAGCAAACAGACTCACAGCCACTCGCTAAACAAAATTCGCAACTATTTCTTGTTACATTATTTTATCTTTCTTGTCGTATAGCACAGTCTGACCTCCTGATGTGTGTGAGAGAGAGAGAGAGAGAGAGAGAGAGAGAGAGAGAGAGAGAGAGAGAGAGAGAGAGAGAGAGAGAGAGAGAGAGAGAGTATGTGTAAAGTGTGATATAATACAACATATATACAAACTAACATAAAAGTACATATAGATAACTAACCTACACTAATACAAAGTTTAGAGTCCAAAACTGAGTCCGGATCAACATATTCCGGACTGTCTGGACTCGTAGGTCTTTCAAAAATATTAGATAAATACTCACAATAATCCTCTTACCTTCATCCGATGTCATGATGGAAAAAACTGACTAGAAAAGTGAACCCGTTATGAAGGATGAACTGCGATACCTTGCACTAATACGCCA
>JAXIVD010000333.1:32500-65000 GCA_036785275.1 Cancer borealis | reverse complement strand
GTTTATTTATCAGGCAGTTTCGAGACAGTAAATTCGAACCACAATGTCTAGTTAATCAGCTAACTGTCTCATCCCGAACGATACAGTGTCTGTCTCTCCGCCTGACACACACACACACACACACACACACACACACACACACACACACACACACACACACACACACACACACACACACACACACTGCAGCTTCCGCCTCAAGTTTTTCTTTCCATTAATTGAGGGAAATTTATCTGCCAAAAATGTTAATGATATGCTGAATAAAATCACAATATATTCTTCGAAGCTACGTCATGCAGTTGTTTTTTTGTTTGTTTTCAAGGCTGTCCAAGAGGTTGATATAAAACTTAAAGAGATAGAAAGACCTCAATCAATTCATACTCCCTTCCCCAAAAACGCCCCCCTCAAAAAAAAAATAAAAAGCTACACACCAGAAAAGATCTAATGAAAACAGTAAGTAGTGGTAGTAAGTAAGGTCAGTTAGATTAATATTAATGTTTAATTTCCATTTAAACACCTCATTCTGCATTCAGTACACGTCCGGACTCCAAGCAATAAAAAAACCCATGTATTCTGCAGTGAAGGACCTAGCTTGGCCCTCCCTACCTTGCCCCATTCCACCCCGTTCCGTTCCGCCCCGTTCCTCAGGTCGGGGCGCCCCTCCGTGCCACCCCGGCCCCGCTAATGGCACAGTAAAGCGTCCAGCGGCACCGTTTTAGAGCAGTTTGTGGAGCTTCATTCTTTTCTTTACCCTGAAGGCTCTGGTGCCGTGGCTGCAACATTACTTTCATCGACTCTTATTTGTTACCCGGAAAGAGAATCCCAGTGCGGAGCCGTGGCGTTGTTTTGTAAAGGTTGATGGTGTCTTTTATTGCGTCCGGGATATAATAAGGCCTATGACCACCGCCTTGTTTGTTGGACTACACTAGCTAGCCACGTCGCTTCACTATGGTTCAGATTGTTAGTGTTAATGCGTGGAAATGCTTTAATATTATTTCAATTCTCTATCATTTCATCATTTTTTTCTCTCGCTCTCTCCTTTAAGATCGATTGGCTATATTATACTCGATATTTAGCTTCAGTTTGGTCAGATTTTTAGTGCGAATGCGTGGAAATGCTTTAACATCATTTAATCTTTTTGTTTCTCTATCATTTCATCTTTTCTTTTCTTTTATCTTTCTCTCCTATAAGATCGTCTGTTCAGATTGTCTCGCGTGGATGAATTGTTGTATTTTCATTCCTGTGCGTCTTGTCTTTGTGATCACGGGAGTCGAGGTGTTTGGGGAGCAATATGACCATACCAGGGACACATTCTTGAGAGAGAGAGAGAGAGAGAGAGAGAGAGAGAGAGAGAGAGAGAGAGAGAGAGAAAGAGAGAAAGAGAGAGAGAGAGAGAGTCAGTTTCTTATTGATTTGAACATAACGAACATGGTGGTAAAACATGAAAAAATGCAGGACACACACACACACACACACACACACACACACACACACACACACACACACACACACACACACACACACACACACACACACACACACACACAGAAATAGACACACAATAAGTCAAACAGACGCTAAAATACGATGGAAGCACCAATTCTCCTTCTACAAATTCCAATCCCATTATATTTACCACTAAAAATCCGGATAGTTCGATCATTCTTCCTCCTTATAGTCTTCCGGATAGCTTGAAGCGGTTAGTCATGGCGGTGGAGTTAGGTTGGAATGTCTAAATGCATCGTATAGCGAAAGGAAATCCACAAGTATTCCCGTTCAAGCTTACCTAACATGCCTCCAAGACCCTCCACGTCTCTCCTTACTATACCGTCCACTCCAACTCCTGCACTAAACCCCTTCTGTACTTTCTTCCCTCCTCTTCCCGCAAGCTTCCCGCCTTCTTCCCCCGTCCGCCTCTCACCTCATAGCCCCGCATCTCTTCATTTTTAAAAGTTTACGCAGAGTAATGGAGTAATATTTTCCTAGTGCACGAGAAGCCTCCCCGTCTTGGCCCCCGTGAGATGGTTTGAAGCCGTTTCTCTCCTTGGTACATCAACACTGGCCGTGGCTCAGGCTTATCTATTTTATCTTGTGCAGACCCGAGGTGTTTTGTCTTCTCAACGCTGTCCTATTTGCTGTTTATTTTCATCGTTCTTGTTTTTAGTGTGCCATTCGTTGCTTGAAATTGTTCGCGTCTCGTTGTGTTGGGCGTTAATCAAGAAAAAAGTTTGTGTGGTGTAAGGAATGCAAGTGTAGTCCGGTATTAGTTTTCTTGATTGGGTCTTCGACTTTATGTTTTATTTGTGTGATTATAACGTTGACTTTAAGGTTGTCTCTGAACGGACCAGGAGAGAGAGATTATTAAAGGAGATTAACACACACATACACACACACACACACACACACACACACACACACACACACACACACACACACACACACACACACACACACACACACACACACATCTGGTAAAAAGGCTATAAATACTTAAATCTATCGTTAACTTTATGAAAAACACGTAAATTAAGACCTATGACTAAAGTTGGACCATAAACAAAAAAACTTTTAAAAATAGACTCAAAATCAAAATCAAATGAGAGATCGATGCAGGATACTAAATTTTTTGTAATGGTTTTTTTCGTGAACTTTTAATCAGAGTCAACTTTTCACCTGCTAATGAGAACGTCTTAATGTGTTACCTGAGAGGACGGTAAAAAAAAAAGAGGGGAACAGATGGTGGCTAGGGCTTTTACACACACACACACACACACACACACACACACACACACACCTCTAAGTGGAACAGTAATTAACCTATTAACCTACGGCAGGTAATCACGCCCCCCAGACCAAGGCACATCGACCCTAAAACACCTGATGAAAACCATAATCACTGATGACCACCTGGGGAGCCGCGGCCATTACGTTACGTGTGTTTATCGGGGCCACTAAACTACAACACTTTTTCATGATGGAGCACAACCTAAGCTTATTAAACACTTTTTTTTTCACGTATACCCGTAAATAATTAAGTTTAGATATGAAGTATACTAGAGTGTCTAAATTTCTTGCGTTTGCTATTTGATATTTTTATTTCCACTCTGTCAAATTAACGATACTCAATTCCGTTAGTCAGTTAGCCAATGAAAAGAGTTGTATTGCCTTTCAAAGAGAATATATATACACACACAGTAGTAATAATAGTAGTAGTAGTAGTAATGATAGTAATTGAATGGAAGTAATAATAGTAGTAGTGATTGAAATTTATGGATGAATTTCTTCCTATAACGATACAATGATTGCTGCTTCAAAAAGTCATTGTGAGAACCAATATTGTATGTATTGCCCGCACTTGATAAACACAAATCGAGGTATAACGAAATTCGACAATAAACTATTAAATTATAAACCAAAAAAATAAAGAAAAATAAGAGGATGGGACACAAACGAACCATAATGAAACTCGTACTGAAATCTTATGACATGAAACCTTTTTACTAAGAATGAAAGAAGACAAAAGAGAGAGAGAGAGTTACATGCATGCACATCACCTTAATAAGAGAGAGAGAGAGAGAGAGAGAGAGAGAGAGAGAGAGAGAGAGAGAGAGAGAGAGAGAGAGAGAGAGAGAGAGTGAGTTATATACACAACGTTGCATCATTTTAGAAACATTAACTCATCGATCAAAAAGCAGACACCGTATCCATGCAAGTGTGTGTGTTGCATTACTTGATGAAAAGCATTAATATTTATAAAAGGATGATAATGTACGTGTGTGTGTGTGGGTGTGTGTGTGTGTGTGTGTGTGTGTGGGTGTGGGTGTGGGTGTGTGTGAAAGAGTGAGAGGTGTGCTGTGTTTGGGAGAGACTGTGTATGACATGTACGGCTTTGTTTGACGCAGCTGGGAGAGAGGAAAGAATTGGGAAGAATGGAACACGCACACACGAGGGGAAACAAGCTTAAAAATAAAACTGATTAATAAAAATACAACACCCCAGAAAAAATATATGAAAGTTCTGAGTCAGGTTAAGGAAGAGGCAACTACACAGACTAACTTTAAAGAACGAAATTATACAAAACGTAAAATAGCAAGCTAAATATCTCTTTCTAAGATATCTTTCAACTAAAACCTTCACTAATATTAAACCAGTAATATGTATCTGGATTACTATACATACACAAGGGAGATATTTAAGCCTACTGCAGTGCTAGGATAAAGAATAAACATTGGCTGACATAGGGGCCGAGGGAGTAGAGAGACAGAGTGACAGGTGATGGAAGGGTTGGACGTGCGGCTTGAATACCCCACGAGAACCCGCCGTAAAGTGTTGCCAATCAAGGCGTTGAACCCTATACATGTAACCTCAAAAATATAGTGTAACAGGACAGTCTACTCAACCTTCCTCTCCCCTCCCCTCCCCTTCCCTTCCCTTCTTTCCCTTCCCTTCCTATCGTCCCCTCAATGTTAACTAAATACATTACCTTCCACGCCTCGTTGTGTTGATATAAGATGAATGTTAATGATTAATAAGATAACTATTGATAAGGTGATTGTCAATACCACTACCACCACCCAATGTGTATTTAGTAATTTGACCTGAACTCTTCGAAGCTTTGGAATCAGTGTTCAATATACGCTCGTACATAATTGAGACAAACCATTATCAGCTTTGTCAATGAAAGGGAATGGCCAGAATGAGCGAGTCGGTATAACAGAACGAGCCTCATCCATCATTAAACAGGTCACTTGGTCAAATTATAGGTACGTATATTAATTCAGTAATAGACAGGAGACAGTCATAGTAGTAGAAGTAATAATAATAATAATAATAATAATAATAATAATAATGATAATATTGATGCTTTATTATCAACATTGGTGGTGGTGGTGGTGGTGGTGGTGAAGGTGGTGGTAGTCAAAATTTTATTTAGTTATGGATGTTCTTAACGGAATACAAAACAAACGTGCTAAAAAAAAAAAAAATAAATAAATAAAAAGTGTTTCCGAGGAATGGCTTGTAGACTATAGTTGTATTTCCACATGTCTAATTAATGTCTGTTTAAGCCCAGTATTCCTCTACTAATAAATCCTCGACAACAATAATGAGGAACACGGAATATATATACCATGTTTAACACCACTAAAACATTCCATAAATTATAATATTTTACCTTCAAGTGACGGGAAGTAAAAGAAAAAAAACATATATTACGTAACATATATAATAACCTCCACCTCTTGACACTTTTAACATTTCCTGCATTCATTACGCTCTGTGCTGATGAATTCTTAGCGTCACCAACAATTCTAAAATGTCTTGGAGGTGAAGCTGATTTCCTTCCCTTCCTTTATGTGCGTCTGTACCTCGAAGTAGACTCTGGTGCTATTAAAATATGATATAAGCAAGGCAAATAATGACTTCCTAACACGCTTACCACCCATTAGAGTCCCACAGATGTCCAAGCAAGAATATACGTTACCTTAAAGAGTACTCGAGAGGATTTTCAGGAGTAGCAGTAGTAGTAGTAGTAGTAGTAGTAGTAGTAGTAGTAGTAGCAGTAGTAGTAGTAGTAGTAGTAGTAGTAGTAGTAGTAGTAGTAGTAGTAGTAGTAGTAGTAGTAGTAGTAGTTGTAATAGGTAGTGTTTTATATATATTTTCGGAATTGAAACAGAAATCGTAAAATGAATATCGTTTCGACTCCATAAACTATTCTGTTTGACGATTATTTTCCGACAAAACTTCTCTCTGTGACTCAACTTGAACCAAAAATACTCGACATGTTTCCTGATGAGACTAATATCACTGCTTGGAGGTCCTGTCTGGCATGGTACAATCAGTAACAAAATAACTCACTTAACCTACCTACCTACTACATATCCTTCACTAATACATGATAGAATACACTGTGCAAGGATATTCAAGTTAAGCAGGAACACTGTCAAGGATATACATTTATAATTATAAACATAACAACCTCTCTCATTCTCTTAATCAATACTTCTTCATTTAGTTTTCTCTCTCTCTTTTCATCTAATGTTCTTTTCATACTTTTCATCTAATTCTCTCTCTCTTTTCATGTAATTCTCTTTCCATCTAATAGCATCTTATAGCAGTCAATAGGTAGCTTTAAAAGACGGTTGGATCAGAGTATGGATAGGGATGACAGGTGGGATGCCTAAATATTGGATTATTCCAAGGATGGGGGACAAGGAACGGTCTCGTGTAGGTCATAAACTGGCCTCTTACAGTCTCCCTATTTCTTATGTTCTTACTATGTATATGATCACGTCTAAGGATGTTATTCGCTTATGTATGTCGCCCAGTGAGGTTCAAGCCTTCGTGTTTACCTTGTATGTAGAGATGTGTTGTTCCTCCTCTCCTAATTACCGTCCCTTGCCTGGTCCCTTCCCCTCATCCCTGTTTACTTACCTGAGAGAGAGAGAGAGAGAGAGAGAGAGAGAGAGAGAGAGAGAGAGAGAGAGAGAGAGAGAGAGAGAGAGAGAGAGAGAGAGAGAGAGAGAGAGAGAGAGAGAGAGAGAGAGAGAGAGAGAGAGAGAGACTTTTATGTACAGGTTGGTATTTTCAAAACATTTTCTGCAGTTACACTGGATTGTTGTTGAACAGTTCATGTTGTATTGTGTTGTTGCTTTTTTTTATCGAAAGTTGTGCAACGCGACGGGGCAGTGATTTTGGGCACACAGACAGACAGACAGACAGACAGACAGACAGACAGACAGACAGATAGGAGTTTTATTTTGTTATTTTATTTTGTTATTTACTTATCTGAATCTGTTTTTATGCTTGTGTATTTATTTGACTTTGTTTTTTCCCTTGTGAATGTTGTTAAAGCAAGCCTGTGCATAGACGTTACCTAAACACACACACACACACACACACACGCACACACACACACACACACACACACACACACACACACACACACACACACACACACACACACACACACACACACACACACTACTAAAAACACTCCTTGTACTTTCTCCCAGCAGACGAGGATGTACGGTACAGCATTACAGGAGGGAACAGAGACGGTCTTTTCACCATCGATCAGCACAGCGGCATTATCACCCTCGCAGCAGCTCTTGACTACGAGGTGCTGGATAAGGTAAGGCTGTGCGCTGCCGGGCGGGGAGGTGGGGAGGCGGGTTGACGCTACTTAAGAACCAACACACAGAAGGGAAAGTCTAGGAATCTGAGATGTGAGATAACCATAATTTAATCCCATGAAAATATAAGTAAGGCAAAAATAAGATACGTGAATGTAGATGTATATACAGATTTTCTCTACTAACTTAAGTCTCTTCCAGCATGAATTAGTGGTGGTAGCGGAAGCAGGAGTTGATTTAGCCCACGCCAGAGTCCAAGTGAAAGTGCGAGACGTCAATGATAACCCGCCTTACTTCCTCAACCCTCGGCCTCACGTCACCCTGGTGGAGGAAGAGGAAAGCTCCCTACCAGCGACCATCATTACGGTGAGAGAGAGAGAGAGAGAGAGAGAGAGAGAGAGAGAGAGAGAGAGAGAGAGAGAGAGAGAGAGAGAGAGAGAGAGAGAGAGAGAGAGAGAGAGAGAGAGAGAGAGAGAGAGAGTAATACTGTTTTTTCAAGGTCATCTTACTTACCATTTAGCCTTCTGTATAGCCTATAGACATACGAGTAAATAAAAAGTACAATACTCAGACAAGAGATGAAACTGTGTCACCTAGAAAAGATAAAAGAAAAAAAAGTGGTGCGTGCGTGTGAGAAATATTTGAAAAATCGTAAAATTGTGTTTTTCGAACGTGCAACTAACATGGTAAGGCACAGACAGGACTCTGGATGTGGAAAGTACTGCAAGAATAAAGTAAAAATGTGTATATATATATATATATATATATATATATATATATATATATATATATATATATATATATATATATATATATATATTAAACCATAAAATGAGAATAAGTAAAGTAAAGAAGTGAGTCAAATATACTACGTCAGTCCAATGGGAGGAGAGAGCATAGAGGAAGAGGAAGAGAGACTTAAATAGATGTTACGTTATACAAGGGGCTAACTAATTCAAGCTGAACAAACGGAATACCAGATGCAAGAAAATAAGAATTGGTTAGTAAATGTTACGAAAAATATGTATATAGCCTCAAGATGTTTCGAAACTAAACAGATGAGGTGGAGAATAATTAGAAGGCAAGCGAGGGAAGGAGGGAAGTGGTGGGAGTGAGGACGTGGCCAGCGAGGAACCATTAGTATCTATATCAGCGATTCTCAAATTCTCCTCATTTTTTATGTTCTTATGTTATTGCAGGTATCAGCTGAGGACCCGGATTGGCTGGACCACCATGGTCTGCTGTATACGGTGCGAGGGGACGGTGTTGATGGTCACCTGCCCGCCGATGCCTTCTTCAGAGTTAACTCCCTCACAGGCGAGGTCATACAATTGAGGGTGAGCTGATAATATTAATTCTACCTCTTGTGTCTTATAGTGTTAAGGTGTACGGTCTTGGTGTTATTTGGCTTCAATATACCTGAGTAAACCACACACACACACACACACACACACACACACACACACACACACACACACACACACACACACACACACACACACACACACACACACACACACACACACACACACACACACACACACACACACACACACACACACACACACACACACACACTAACTAACTAACTAACTAACTAACTACTATAATGGTTTGATAACATATTGCATCCTTTCCACACACTCTGGCGGCCGGCCCATCCTTCACCATTTCCATATCATCCTACAAAATAGTTGTTGTTTAGTGCTACGAGGATTCCTGGGTGGGTCTTATGATCCCTTTATATTAAGTAATGTCCGTCCTGTCTCCCTACAGCCCCTTGACCGTGATCCTCCATCTGGCCGCGCTGTGTGGAGGGTGAGAGTACAAGTGAGAGATGGTCAGGCGTTGTGGAGTCGCGAGGCAATACATCGTCACCTCGCCAGCAAGGACACCGCTAGACATAAGGAAAAGGAAAAAGGAAAGAAGAAGAAATTAATAACCAGGAACTCGTCTAGAAAGCGTGATCATGTATCTATTAGAAGTAAAAGCAGCATCAGTACATCAATATTAACAGACAAGGAAGGACATACAGAGCTTAACAGCCTATCTAACAGACATCATACAGAGACAGGGAACAGAGAACACATAGCATATAACTTAACTAAAACCAGAAACCTTATACGTGGCAAAGACAACTATTTAGATATGAAAAAAGAACCTTATTTTGACGTGTTGAACAGTAATCCTCGATGCGTGCCAAGTATTAGTGATTGTCAGAATAACTTCACTTCCCAAACTTCAAGTAGCATTGAAACGCAAAGTACTAAGATTATAACTCACAAAGCTCATAGGTTATTACATCGTTATCGCGGGAGAGTTAGGTTAAGAAGACAAAAGCACATTGGTGGAACCTCAACTATCTGGAGACTGAGACGATTCATGGAAGAGGAATTCGAGTACGACCAAGAACTCAATAAATGTGATGAGAGTATGATCATCGAAAAAGGACCTGAGAACCTGCCTGCCGAGGAAGACCTACACGGGTTAGGCAGCTCAAGGGTACATGTGGCCGAGACAGTAGTGACCTTGACTCTTACAGATGTTAATGACAATCCACCAGAGTTTCCTAACGCTACCATGTTTGGGCAAGTGCAGGAAAACGGGCCTATTGGTGAGTACTGAACCTCCTACCTAGATGTGCTCACTAATCTGTTAGATTAAGTTAAGTTTGGTTCGGTTTAGTTTGGTTTGGTTTGGTTAGATTAAGTTAAGTTATCTAGTCAGTACAGATGTGATTGTATCTATGTTAGGTTAGGTTCTCTAGCTAGTACACGTGTGATTGCATCTATATTGTACAATCATCTTTAATTAGCGAGTATATATAGCATTTCATCCATACCATTCATACAACCAGCTCCCAGAATGTGTATAATCCATCAGGTATTATAATTATTGTCTTGATATGATTAAGAACGTGTGTAGTGCATCAGGTATTATAATATATTTGTCTTGATATGATTTACTTGCCGCTGCAGATCTGTCAGTGGCGGTGGTGGTGGCGAGAGACGCTGACGACGCTTTGGAAGGAACCAACGCACACATCACATATTCCATCCAGCAGAACGCTTACCATGAGGACACAGGAGAAGCGATTTTCACTATTCAACCGCAAACTGGCCTCGTACAGACGGCTACATGTTGCTTAGACCGCGAGACCACGCCACAGTACCAGGTCCTAGTAGCGGCCATGGACGGAGGCGGGCTGAGAGGTGAGCACTGATATGCCTCTATTTTTTCATTACTTTCCCAGAAGCTTAGAAGAAAAATAAAGTAATTCTAATGAGTAATACTTTTCACTAATACACTATATCCTTTTTTTGTGTGTTTTTTCATGGCAACGAAAACTGAGAGAACTCCCTTATGAAGTCTTACATGATATGAATGGGAAAAGTAACTTGGTAATTATAGTTTGAGTAATACCGGATCCTTGACATATCCTTCAGGTACCGGCGTCCTGGTAGTGAGGCTAACAGACGTCAACGACAACGCACCACGACTGGAACAGAAGGAGTGGGAGATGGAGGTTGATGAGACGTGGGGAGCCGGACCGCCTGATAACAATTCTCTCCTGGAGGTGTCTGTACGTGACGTGGACACCTCAAACTACTTCTTCTACAGAGTAAGTAAGAATGATCCATGCTTGATCTAATTACATACTATACGTAGGCACTAAGTATGATCCATCCATGCTATACTCGCTAACAGAATATTCCAGTAAATATAATATATTCATCACTTCAATGTAACTGGACCTGCAGCCTTTGCTTCTATTTCTCCTAATGTCCTCTATACAGGGTCTGGCGACAAGCGGGATTTTTTGTATATATTTTTGTTGTCTCTTAGTCAGTATCCTTTCAGTGTAAAAAAATAAATAAATAGATAAATAAGGCATATGTCGCGATGTAACGTGTGTATGTGTGTGTGTGTCTGTTTCTCAGGTTGTGCAGGACAGTGGATGGGGTTGGCAGCTGTTCTCTGTACGTTCAGTGGGCGCCTTGGGTGAGCTGTACGCCTTGCAGACACTGGACTACGAGGACGAGACTCACCGCCGCGGCTTCAAATTCATGGTGCAGGTGACGGACCGGGTGAGTAGGGAACACACAAGGTCAGGTGGTGTGTGTGTGTGTGGAGGAAAGAGGCAGAGAGAGAGAGAGAGGCTAGTCAGTAAGTGGGAAAGAGGCAGTGAGTAAGTAAGAGAGAGGTCAGTGAGTAAGTGGGAGAAAGGAAAAGAAGCCAGTGAATGGAGTGTCACGCATTGCTACACTTGAAACTTGCGTAATTGTCTTGCAGTAATAATAATAATGAATCTTTATTTCTATACTCTTCTGTCTGGTCAGGGTCGCGGCGGATGGGATGACAGCCGCCACGTTGACACTGCCTGGGTGTCTATCCATCTTAATGACGTCAATGATAACCCACCACAGTTTTCCCGCACCCACGCGCATGTCAAGGTGAGGGAGGACGCGGCCCCCGGCACCCTGCTGGCCACTATGCCGGCACACGACCCTGACATGGTAAGAGGACAAGGACAGAAAGGTTATGTAGTGTGTGTGTGTGTGTGCGTCAGGTTTGCTATACAATATCCAGTGTTTTGAGTTGGTCTTCATCCTGCCGTGGAATCATACAGGGTGGTAATATGTCCCCAGGGTGGAGAGCAGAGTGTACAGTACAGCGTTGAAGGAGGCTGGGACGTCCTAGCTGTCAACGCAGTAGGTGGAGTAATCCTACGCGGTGCCCTGGATCGTGAAGGTCCTGGAGGTACCATAGGAGTGGCCAGGATCTTAGGCGTGGACCGTGGCTTACCTCCCCTGACAGCCACGGCAACACTCACCATCACTCTCACAGACGTTAATGATAGTCCTCCTCTCCTCCTTCCTCCCGTCACCTTCTATGTAACGGAAGATGCAGCGCCGGCTCACCTTGGGGTACTTACAGCCACTGATGAGGACGTGTGGGCGCTAGGACACGGCCCGCCTTTCACCTTCACCCTGGCACCTTCCAACTCACAGTACATCTTTGACCTGTTATCCCTTCAGTTTGACCCGCGTAAGTAAGAATATAAGATAATAATTAAGGCTGCAAAAGGCTACTACTACTACTACTACTACTACTACTACTACTACTACTACTACTACTACTACTACTACTACTACTACTACTACTACTACTACTACTACTACTACTTCTTCTACTACTACTACTACTACTACTACTACTACTGCCACCCTATTAGTGAACACATTTTGACCTATATTTTTCCTGTATCTTAAATTTGAGTACATAACTTTCTTCCTTATCCATGAGTTCGTAATATTCCAGTGACACTTGACAGGCAAAAAATACGTCAGGAATGCAAGTCTCAAGTATGGAGTTTATTTATTCTATGTTTATATGATTGTCTTGTCTCCTGCCTAACAGACCTGGACAGCGGGCGAGGTGGGGCAGAGCTGTGGACCCGTGCAGCTGTGGATCGAGAGGAGCATCCGCAGCTGGTGGCAGCGGTGGAGGTGGCTGATGCACGCGGACTGGCTACCACACATGCCGTCACTGTCATCATCAACGACATCAATGACAACCCAATGAAGGCTGCCGCTAAAACCACCTATCTTTGGAGGACTCAGGTGGGTTGGGTTATAAGACTACATCTTTGTTTTTATTGATGTTATGGAGGTAGTGATATATATGAATGTCTCTTTTTATTATAATCAAAATTTCCTTTTGGTTCATGTTGTTAATCCGTATTTGTGTTTTGTTATTAAGATACTGCAGAAATTTTGGTTATCAGCGGATAATTATGCCTGTACAGGTGTAGTATTTATGTTTAGCCATGGTGCCTTTTAACGAGTCTTCTTTCATGTCTACACAGGTCTAGTATTTATGTTCTACCATCATACAATTTAACGAGAGTCTTGTCCTGGTGTAGCGTGGAGGGGCCGAGGCGCCGCTTGGCCGGGTGTTCGTTAAGGATCTCGACGATGGTGATGTAGCTGATAAAACTTTCCGTTGGGTTGGCAGACCACACCCTCTCTTCACCCTCAACCCCAACACTGGCGACCTGATGGCCTCTAGTCACATCAGGGAGGGAAAGTAAGTCAAATGTTGTTATACTAGTGATCATGTTTGTCATTATTTCGTCATTTGCTTCAATATCAACTCACAAATATCTTTACAATAACTACTATTTGTGTGGTAATTTCAATATCAATACACAATTACAATAACTACAATGTTTACGCTCATTTCTACATTATTTTGTACGTATACAGATATGACTTACACTTTGCGGTGAGTGATCAGCTTTGGGGTCAGCGAGACGTGCCAGCCAACGTCAGCGTAGAGGTGCGATTACTAAGCGTAGAAGCGCTATCCCACGCTACCCGCATCACCCTCACACCCACCACCCCAGAGCACCTCGCTAGGGGATGGAACCCACACCAAGGCGGAGGGGGACTTGGACGTCTGATCAGTGGTGTGGCAAAAGCAATGAATACAAACCCTGATGCCATTGAAGTTGTGAGTGTGTACAGCTGTCCACAACCTCGCGCAGCCTCGCACAGTACAGCACCAGCCACTACCACCCTCTCAACCTGCGTCTGGATGAGTGCACGAGAGCCTCAAGGACCGTATATGAATCCCATTAAATTCCAAGGACTGCTCGCACTCCACACAGAACAGGTAAGTTAGGTCTGACTGTACATTTAGACGAGGCTTTCAAAATGACTAGGATGATGATGTTAATAGAAAGAGAAGAAAAAAAACTAATCGTATGTCTGTGTGTGTGTGTGTGTGTGTGTGTGTGTGTGTGTGTGTGTGTATGTGTGTGTGTGTGTGTCTATCTGTCTGTGTGTACTCTATTCATTATTATAGTAGGTAGTAGTAGTGTGGGTGTGATAGTAGTGTGTATGTAATAGTAGTGTGAATATGATAGTAGTGTGGAGTTACAGCTCAGAATAATAACTTTTTTCTATATTTTCTATGTTTTTAAGTTAAAGCAACGACCAACTTCACCATAATATCAAATCAAAGTGTAACATCTGGTGGTATTGTCTATGTTTTCAGGTTGAAGCCACGACTAACCTCACCATACTGACGGAAGGTTCAAACATTGCATCAGAAGGTGACATTGAGTACTTCATGCATCATTTCTCCCTTCCTTCCTTCCACCACAACGGTCCTCCTGATCCCTCCTCTGCTGCCTCCACTACTCTGCCACTTCAGGTAATACTCTGGATGTACACTTAATATGCAGGTAACAGGAGGAGAAGGAGGAGGAGGATAGGGATAGTTTAGTACAATGCTGAATAAGAGGAAGAAGATTCATGGATGTTGTATGTTTGCAACCTTTCTCACCTGTGTTTAATGTTTTATTATTAATTACAAAGTATATAGCATTCACCAAACACTTGCTGCATTCTCTCAACAGATGATTCATGGATTCACTTGTGTAATCAAAACATATAACAATCAATATAGTTTATGTCATAATTTTTAGGTCGTGGACACCAATTTAACCTCACTTGTGACGCCGCGTTTGAGCCGAAGCCACGACTGTCTTGTGGCCGAGTCTGGAACGTGTCTGTCCGTCCCTTGTCTGAACGGCGGCCGGTGTTTTGGTTCACACTTGGAAAAAAGGTAAAAGTTGCCTCTATTTAGGAACCTCAAAACCATTCACTAACCATTCACCTTAAAAGCCAATGATTGTAACACCAAACTAATCTTATTATACCTGTAAACTGATTAATGTCCTTATCCACGCGTCAGGTGCATCTGTCCTGGAGGTTCCTGGGGTCCTCGGTGCAAGATGTTATCCCGCACCTTTAATGGCAATGGCTGGGTGTGGGTGAGACCATTACCACTGTGTCTCCCTACAACCATATCACTGCGGATACTCACAACACAAACACACTCCCTCATCCTATACTCAGGACCTCTCGGCTCCCTTCAACGTGAATCCCGTGCCTCACCCACACCTATGTTAGCGTTACAGCTGAAGGAAGGTCAACCAATATTACTAGTTGAAGGAGGATTGGAACCTATAAAACTTCAGGTTACCACTGTGGTTAATGATGGAGAGTGGCACACCTTTCACCTCAGATTAGATTACCAGGTAAATATTTATTATTGTATTATTATTCCTTACAGTCATACACTCTGACATACCTTACTGATTATTATTCCTGGTCTGCGTTAGGGTGTGGTGTTGGCCGTGAACCCATGTGGCCGCGGGTGGCTTACAACCTCACAGGACGACGACCACTGCATGGCCAGAGTGTCCTGGACCAATCCATTTAATCTGAAGGCTTGGTTAGCGTCCTGGCCCCTTCAGGTGGGTGGGTTAGCGCACGCACCGCCCACACCTGACTACCACGGTTGGAGTGAAGCACCAACGCTGAACCCACTTGACGGCTGTGTCTCCCACCTTACACTCAATGGTCAGGTGAGGTCATTTTCACTTGTATTGCTTCTAATGCAAAATGTTAGTTGAGGGGAAGGATAAACAGCTCCTCAGCTGACTGTCCTGCAGCTTCATTGCAGCTGGTGGATTTGGGTGAACCAGCGTACAGTGAGGGAAGCCAGAAAGGTTGCAGCCCACAGGAGGAAGCTTGTGCCAGTTGTAGCTTCAGAGGATGGTGTGAGGGCGGCTTTAACCACCCGTACTGTGAGTGTGAGCCAGGCTGGATGGGTTCAAGCTGCTCCACCCCGACCACTACCTACGCCTTGGGTCTGTACTCCTACGTGAACATGGCGCTCTCCTTCACGCTGGCTCCTGAGGCTCTAACGATGCAGTTCAGGATACGGACCAATGATATCCACAGTCGCTCTCTCCTGCGTCTTACTGTACCGCAAGAAGATGTGCATTTTACCATTCATGTACGTGGATTTGTTTTATTTGAGGAATACTTCAGTTTCTTGTGCATAATTTCCCTTCTCTGATCAAGGTTAAGTGTAATTGAGATAATTTGGATTTGCTTGAGTGAAAGTAGTTATTATTTGTTGAATGAATACATTGTTGAGGCACACACACACACACACACACACACACACACACACACACACACACACACACACACACACACACACATACACACATACACACTAGTTAACCCATATGTTCCACCACAGCTGAGGTCTGGCCTAGCCTGCGCCACCGTCTCCGTGATGGGCCTTGAACCCAACACTGTCTGCGTTGAAGGTCGTCCTGTTGGAGATGGCGCGTGGCACACCATCAAAGCTGAACACCACGGACCTTACCTAGTACTGGCTGTGGATGATGGGGACGGATGGCGGCGGAATGAGTCAGTGGGTGAGCTGGTGTCAGACGGTCACCTCCAGCTCCAACCTATGTTAGCGTTTGAACAAGAGCTTCATCTAGTTGTGGGAAGCTCGCCTGAACACACGGAAGATGATTCTGCCGCTCCTGGTCTGAATGTTTCTAAAAGTAAGTTATATTGGATTTTTGTGACTTGGTGATACTGTTTTGTTGTAAGATTTGTATGTTTTGGTTGTTATAGAAAAGTAATTGTTATTTTTTTTTTTTAAGAATGAGAGAGAAAGAAAGAAAGAAAGACAGAGATGGTTCTTAAAATTGTTCAAGCTGTTAATGTTTCTGTCAATGGAGTTTTAGTTATTATAGAAAAGTAATTTTTTTTTTAATTTACAGAATGAAACAAAGAAAGTAAAGTCTTTTTTTTTTTACAGAATAAGAGAGAAAGTTTTTACAATTAATCAAGCGACCAAACCTCACCAATAAATAATTAATGTTTCAGTCTGCCTGGATGACTTACGCGTGTCAGGGAAACACATACCACTCCCCCCAACAGTCAACAGCACATCTTGGGGTTACGTGACGGCCTGGCAGAGTATTGAACCTGGCTGTCCTGCGCCTGATGCTTGTACTAACACTACTTGTACTCCTCCTCTCACCTGCATCTCGACTTGGGGAACACCTACATGCAGGTTAATTAAACTCACAGGTTTTTTTTGTGTTTATACAAATTGATCTTGCCAGCAGCTTATGTAATATTAATTAAATGGAACGGAACTATTGTCATTACACAGATGCAAACCCGGACAGCAACTCTTGGGACACACTTGTGAGGACGTGAATGAGTGCCTGTGGGAGCCGTGTCTGCATGAAGGGTCCTGTCAGAACCTTCAGCCAGGGTTCCGGTGCCTGTGTGTGCCGGGACAATCAGGGGAGTTCTGCCAATGGACTCAGCTGCCTCCTGTTGGGTCTGGGCTCACGGCACCGCTGGTCATTGCTGCTATATCACTCTCTGTGCTTTTCATTGGTGAGACTAATTCTATCAGTAGTTACTCAGTAGTGATTGATCTGCAGTGCTCCTTCCAATTTTGTGATCGAGACCAATCTCCATCTCGTTAAGCCCAGGTACAGTAAAATTATCATTTGAATTAATTTTATTATGGATAATGATAATGTTTACGCTTTTCTGTATTTTTCTTTATTGTAGGATGCATAATTACATGTACAAGGCCAAAAATATGACTAAAATCACCATAAAGTTAATGATTCCAATTTCACGCAAAATTAGAGAGAGCATTGTAGTCATTGATCCATTTGTAATGAACCTACAATGCCGCTGATATTGAGTGTTCAGACAAACATTCATTATAATTGTTGTTGTTATGTGTTCCCGTGTGCCTTGTGGTGAGATAGTGGTCCTTGCCTTGCTGCTCTCACTGAGGCTCCGACACCACCGCCTGATGCGAGCTGCAGCCGCACACCAACACAACAAGAAGGACACTGTTGCAGAGGTACCAGAGTGTTCCACGAGAGAGCTTGACACTTCCACGGACCATCAACTCTCTATCATTGAGTGTGTGGAGTTTATGCCGGACACAATGAAAGGTGAGACTTTATTCATCTGTGTTTATTTTAATATTACTGTAATCTATTTATTTTTTGTCGATTAACTAATTAACTAACTAATTGGAATGGACTTGCATACTAAATAATACTGACTTGTTGGTTTAACCTCAACAACTTTATGGAAATGACAAACCAGTATATTGTTATTTTGTTAACAATGACATTTTCCTGTTTAGCAAGTATTTTTCTAAGTATTTCATGTTTTCAACTCGTTAAAGTAAATATTATAGTGTATATTTTGTTGTATTTTCTAGGATCTAACAAAAAAAGTTGTGTGGAGTGTGTTCAACAATTATTATTCTAAGTATTTCATGTCTCCAAATTTTAAAAGTAAATATTATAATGTATGTTTTGTTGTATTTTCTAGGAGACCGATCTAAAACTAGTGTTGAGAGCAAGTTGTGTGGAGTGGGTACAGCCTTGGTAGTGAAGAGAGGTGGGCTTGGCAACACCTGGCCTGATGCACTGCCAGCCAAGGATGACCTGAGAGCCTATGCCTACGAAGGGGAAGGTTCCTCTGCAGGCTCACTCTCCTCGGCACTCGCAGGTGACAACACACTCTTACTAATGCCTTTTTATAAACTTATTGGTGTAGTGACGTAGCTAAGGGAAGGGGTGTGGGAGTCATATAAGAAGACACCCTCCCCAGGCCCCCCAACAAAGGAGCCCGCCCCCCCCCCCCCCTCAAATGGTTCATTTGGGGGGGGCTGCGTTGCCGGCTGCGTTACGTACAAGGTGATGTCTCTGTACTGACAAAGAATGGGGATGGGAGTACAAAATTATGCTCCACCCCGAGTACCAAATACTCTAAGAACGCCTCTGACTAGACCTCATTCTATCAAGTATCTTTATAACGTAAAGTTGTATTGATTTGTATTGTATTGATTTATTGATAAGTAATCAATTTAATGTTGATCTTCTTAATACAACTTTCCAGGATTGAAGGAAGAACCGCCCGATGAAGACAACATCAAACCTCTTGTAACAGACTTTTTAGAGGTGATGGATTTGTTAAAAAACCTTCCCGAGGCTAGCAGATCCCCGTCACTCTCAAGGTCACACGGTTTGGTCACAGCTGGGGACGGGGACAACAAGGATGCCGGTGGACCAGTGGACAAGAGTGAATGTTAGTGACGTGTGGACACCATCACAATCCTTTAATGTTACTTGCTGGGGATGAAAAAGTATGTCAAACAGTTATCTTATGATTTGCTCAATTCTTAATATGATTTTTCTCTTTCTCTCTCTTTCTTTCTCTCTGACAGTGTATGTGTGTGTGTGTGTGTGTGTGTGTGTGTGTGTGTGTGTGTGTGTACACTTAACTAAAGACGCTGAAATCACTGCAGTCTGTCCTATCATTATTATTATTATTATTATTATTATTATTATTATTATTATTATTATTATTATTATTATTATTATTACGTATTAACATCATAATTATTATCATCATTGCCACTGTAATAATAAGTACAGTGGCAACTCTTTTATCTGACCTGACCAAACATTGAAACCGAAACATTTATAAAACAACCTATTCCACCATCGTTCGAGTGATCAACTGACTGACTCGTGGAAGTAATATTGTTTATTATTTATCATGGATGTGTACGCGGTTTAATTAATATCTTTATTTTCATCATTTTTAACCACATGTTTCACACTGAGCAAAGCAAATACAATATCCGGACATAAGAGAGAGTAAAGAAAAAAATAAATATATATATATATCAGACATTAAACTAGAAAAAAAAATTCCTCACTGAAATATTGAATTCGTTAAGTTTTTATTCCTGCTAAGTGTATTCTTAATTTAAACGTCTTTTTACTAGTACACGTAATAGTTCAAGGTGATCTCTGGATCCCTTGAGGCTGAAGTAAGGTGAAGATTCTGTTCTCTGTTCAATGTTATAAACTTCTGTTATTCCATTCTTCCATTACATTCTTACATTCTTCTTACAATACATTCTTACATGCTTACATTCTATTTTTACAGTTTTATTTTCTTTTGGTTATAATTCAGCCTTAGGGAGCCTCACACCCACATGCTGGAGGTCACAATGTTTCTCCTCTATGTGGGATATTAAGTAAGATTGATATACAATACATAAGTGTTGTTTTGCTGTATGTCTCGCCACTGTCACCTGCTCCACAACCCTCAATCATTGTTAACAATCATTAACCCCAAAAGGATAATCTTCGCTCAGTGTAGTAGTGATAACAGGACATGACTGTGTGAGGATGAAATATATTGATTATTTTGTTTAAGAAAGAGAAACATTTGAGTTATCCCAAAGTACAATGACACTCGGTAGGAGTTAGAAATGCTTTGTGGGGATTATTAGTAAGACTTCCAATGTTGTACTATTTTGTATATTTATATATAAAATAAAGTATTCACTAAATATTTTCCTATGCTAGTCTCCTTCCTGTGTTGAGGTGGGTCGGCTGAGGGAAGCTTGACCAAAGGTATTATGAAGAACCACTGAAGAACACACTTGTGAGGCCGGTAATCACGCCCGCCATAACGAGTGTAAGGGAAAGTACAGTGAAGTAGTTAGGCAATTGTGTACACGTTTATATATATATATATATATATATATATATATATATATATATATATATATATATATATATATATATATCATTAACCGTTGGCGCCAGTAGGCTTATTGAGACACAGATAGACTTGCCTCCCCTACCATTGTAAGAAGTCATCAGCTAATCAACTGCCTTGTTATAGAAGTGCAGCTGTAACATTTTGACAAAATCATAGTTATAAATGTATATCTTAATCTGACAATCATTACTTTTATTGTACCATCGTCATTATTAACATTAGTATTGATGTGCAGTACATGATCAATGAAGAGAAGAGGATATGCTTAACTATTTAATTAGGGTTTTATGTATCATATAACGTAGTTTGTTGGTTCAAGTTCAAGGTTCCAAGCGAGGAGCGAGCCACGGACTCACGCGGGCGTCAGTACAGCCCTAGCTAGCTGCAGCGAGGAGTGGAGATTACGTCCGTGTGCCTATCAGTGTCTTATCATCATCCTCTTCCTCTTTTCTCCTCTTCCACCTCCTCCTTTCTCCTCTTCCTCCTATTTAATATGTATTCCTCTTCAATCCTCACTCCTCTAGTTTCTTTATTTCTTATTTTCGTTTCTGACCTCATAGTCCTTCCATCACCTTCAACTTTAACAGCCGCCACGGTGACTTCATTACAGTTCAGGTGAGTTTTTAATCTTTTACTGTACGTTTGACTCTTAAGCAACTCATAATCTTATATCTGAAGTATTATCAACGTTATATTTACAGTTCCTGCTAAAGTTTTATTGGTAATGATCAATAATCTGCCATGGTTATTAGTTTTGTTCCCTGCCTCTTAGCTAGTGTGTGGACCCCCCGTTCCTCCCACTCTTGACTCTTCCTCCCTAGTTAGCTAGTTTCCCTGCACACACACACACACACACACACGCGCGCGTGTGTGTATTATTATTATTATTTCTCTTACAGGCCGAGTTGACGTCTTTTTTCAAGGTTACTAAAATA
The DNA here is from genome assembly GCA_036785275.1 of Cancer borealis. NCBI lineage: Eukaryota > Metazoa > Arthropoda > Malacostraca > Decapoda > Cancridae > Cancer > Cancer borealis. Next base: position 43,418 of record JAXIVD010000333.1, on the reverse strand, counting down.
CATAACATTTTGACAAAAATTGTTTAATCAAGTAATTAACAGATGACCCCAAAACACACACATAACTGTATAAGTATTTAGTGTAGTGATAAGTGTATAAGTAGTAGCAGTAGAAAGTTTTGGGAATTCTCTCTCTCTCTCTCTCTCTCTCTCTCTCTCTCTCTCTCTCTCTCTCTCTCTCTCTCTCTCTCTCTCTCTCTCTCTCTCTCTCTCTCTCTCTCTCTCTCTCTCTCTCTCTCTCTCTCTCTCTCTCTCTCTCTCTCTCTCGTACTAACCTTTAACAAATTTTAATCAGTGCGTCATCACCAAGGTTGTTAATTGTTGTGTTTTTCTTTGCAGACTTTGTGTTACATCGACATTGCCGTCAAGATTTCACAAAGAATTACCAAGATGAAAGGCATATAAAGGGAGTATGTGTATGTGTGTGTATGTAATTCATTCTCTCTCTCTCTCTCTCTCTCTCTCTCTCTCTCTCTCTCTCTCTCTCTCTCTCTCTCTCTCTCTCTCTCTCTCTCTCTCTCTCTCTCTCTCTCTCTCTCTCTCTCTCTCTCTCTCTCTCTCTCTCTCTCTCTCTCTCCACAGACCCACAGGATATCCCCCACAGTCACGACACCACAGTCCCCCCCCTTGTATATATGTGTGTGTGTGTGTACGTGTGAGTATATGTGTATGTGTACTTCCAACTCTGTGTCTGTCATTGTTAAAATAATAATAACAACAATAATAAAAAGTACAAAATATTTCAACATTATCTTTTCTTTTGAACCTAAAAATATATTATAAGAGAGAGCTCCTTTCTCTCTCTCCCCCCTCAACCCCCTGATCACCTCCTCCTCCTTCCTCCTCTTCCTTTTTCTTCTAGCTTCTAATAATAATAATCCTCTTCTTCCTCTTCCTCCTGTAATAGGGGGATGTGGGGTCAGCTTTGGCAACACTGCAGAGGTCACTGTTGGCACCACTGCGAAGGTCACTCAGGTCAACTGCCTCCTGCTACATCTTGTTGAGATCTGCTGACCTCTGTGGGGGGGAGGGGAGGTTAGGTTGGAGGGAGATGAAGGAAGGAAGGAAGGAAAGAGAATGATAGATAATAGAGAAAGTGTGTGTGTGTGTTTACCCAAAAAATATTACGTTATCAAAATTAATATTCTTCTCTCTGGCAGTCCACAAATTATTTATATTAGATAATGTGTTTCACCTCAATAATAATAATAATAATAATAATAATAATAAACACATTGAATTGAAGTTAAATAAAGATGAGAAAATGAGAAACACACACACTCAAATCAAAATAATACTAAACACATTGAATGGAACTTAAATAAAGATATAAAAACGCACCTTACACACACACTGCTGTCTATACGAGAGCATCCTGTACGTAGAATGCTTTGATAGGCTCCAGGTGGTGTGAGGGAACATGGAACTCCAGTGTAAAGTTAGTCTTGACACAACTGCCACAAATGTCAACACTTCTACTGGGAGGACAGTCCATGCAGTGCCAACGAGTGCCAATAATAGGAACCTTCCCACACCCATCACACTGAAAATAGGAAGAAGGTTGATAATTAATTCTAAAACAGCTTTATCATTAGAGAAAATTTGACCCACACACCGTAATTATGGAGGAAGTTGACTAATGATTCTAGTACAGGCGTCTCATTATCATTAGAGATTAATTAAACCACATTAACACCCCTTGGCTCTATGGGAAGCTTATATATTTTTCCTACTGTCCTCTTCACAGAGTCTGTCTGGCAACAAGCAGGATTTTTTTTATACTAATTTTTGTTGTCCCTTAGCCAGTACAAAATATAAAAAAATTACTCGTATATAATTTTTTTCATGATAAATACTAAAGATGTGAGTTATTATCTTACAGAATATCCGTGATGAGATACAACGCCAGTCTCTGTTTCCTGTTCCTTGAGGCGCTTGACTTGTTTCATCTTAAGCAGCTCTCGGTACTCCTCAGTATGACGCAGCTCGTCGGCAATGTCCTCCTCATCCTGGCAGGGAGAAGAGTTACCAAAGTTTTATTACACGCAAAATAGACCAACAAAAATATCATAAACTTGAAGGTAAATATAGATATAAAATAGTATGTTAATTTTCTTACACCCAATGCAATGTCCTCCTCATCCTGATCAGGTATTTCATTACACGCAAAAGTGATGGACAAAATCATGATAAATTTGAGGTCAATATAGATACAAAACAATGTTATAAGAAGTTATATGAATTTCATCATAAGCAAAAGATACAAAAACAAAAAATATGATAAAATTAGAGGTAAATATAGATATAAAACAATTATATATATAAAAAAAAAACACAACTAGATGAAGATGTCATATATCAGAGTATATCACACATTTAGAAAACTACAAAAGTCCTTTAAGCATAAAACACTTCCGAACACAAAACATCAGGTAAGTGTTCAACTGGCCTTTTACAGCCTAATTATGTTCTTATAAAACAATACAATATCAAGTAACTCACCGAGACATCATAGTCTGACTGAGGACTCTGTGTTCCCTCTACAGACACATTGGATTTAGATTTGTTCTCATCATACATGTCAAAAGCTTTCATAAACATTGACACAACCTTCCTGCCGGGCGCTGCACAAATGCCTGCTCGTCTCCTGGACTGAAACAAACATTGAAATATTGAGATAGGAATAAAAAACTAATCAAGAATCACTCTTAAAACACCTGAAACAAACAATGAAGTATTTAAATAGGAAGAGGAAAGAGTCATTCTACTCACTGTGTATACTAAACAGTACACACTAACATGCTTTCCACTACTTCTCAGGTGAAACTGATGCTTCTTAACATGATATTGTACACGACACGTCCTGTATCTCAACTGTGATTACATTTTCTTCTCATTTGGAGTTGTAATGCTTCATAGCTTTCTTAAACTGTCTTATATTATGTTAATTTCCATATATTTCTTCTTCCTTTACATCAGGATAGTGACATAAACTTCTAATATTAATAATGATAACACTGGATAAGTTTTTATCTTACATTATATTTACACTGAATATATTTTCTCTTCCTCTTCATTTACTTATTTTCGGGAACATCTGGCAAGTGAAAATCAACTTCTAATGTTAACACTGATAATAATGAATAATAATACTGATAATAATGAATAATAATACTAATAATACAGAATAAATAATAATAATAATACAGCAAGGTTCAGTGCATTACTTACCCCTCTGTGTATCTTTGCATATCTTTGTGTATCTTTGGGCAAGCGGCCGGGTATAGGAAGTCCTTCTTTTCTCAGTGCAATGAAGTATTTCTGAACTCTACTCTGAACCTGAGTAGGTGTTCGAGTGCCTGGAAAATAATTCATGACTTTATGTTGTTTATGATATACAAGCCGATGATTCTTATATTCCTTCAGTATATTGATTAAATAGAATTACACACACACACACACACACACATACCTATATCTTTAGAGATCTTAACCCAGCGACGCCAAGATATGGATTCATCTGGGTATTTGATAAGCAGCTCTTCAAGTCTGGAAGATATTTATTCATAGTAATTGTATTGATTCAATCCCTAACCAAATGTATGTATATGTTTTAATACTATTTCTAATCTCCTCCCACCACAAAAAAATTTCTCATTGTATAGTATATGTGTAATTTGATAATATAATGCATCTTATCTTATCTTGTGAATTTTATTTTCATACTTACTTGCGTTGTTCCTCGTCCGTCCAGGTTTGGTTGAAGGTTTGTGGTTTGCTTTCATCGTACAATCTTCCTCGCACCAATATCTTATTCTCAACACTGAAGGACGGTTTGCTCTCCTAAAATAAAGTGTTCCTTATATAATTAATGAAGAACGGTTTGCTCTCCTGAAATAAAATGTTTGTTCCTTATATACTTAATGTAAACCCATCACCTGAATACTTAATAATAATAATCTTTAATCCTACAATACTATAATGAAACCAATATTATCCTTAAGTTTGAGTGAAAGTAATGATAAACTTTAAGAAAGAGAGAGAGAGAGAGAAAGAGTGAGAAAGAGACAGGTAGAGAGACCAACCGATAACACACACACACACACACACACAACCAGTCCAGCCTCACCTGATTGCCTTCCTGACTGGCTGACATGTCTTCAATAATCCGTTTCCTGGTCATTGGTCTTATGCCTTGAGTTATAGAATTAATGTTGTATTTCGTCCAGTCAATTTGTGGAATCTGGAAAGACGAACAACTGGTTTAGAAAGGTGTGTGAAAAATTATATAGCAGACTAGGTATTGTTAGAGGTTTGATTATGTAGAAAGAATGATTTTGTACAAAGAATAATGATGCAGAAAGACTATAAGAGATAATAATGAAAAGAATATATTGTGGTAAGTGAAAGATTGCAATGTAAAAATAATATGGTCAGCTTTTGGGGTCTTGGCAAAAATTAGAAATATTTCCATACGTTCTTCAGTTCAGTCATTGTGATATCTATTAGGTTAGGTTAGGTTAGGTTACTACACAGTGATTAGAGTCCTCAATTAGACGAGGATAGACTTTAGTTCCCTTCCACATCTCAGGTTTTATCATGTTTTATTTAATTATTTCTTTAAGGAGGTTTAAAAGTCATATTAATTTTTGGTTCAGTACATATGAGTGAAGTTGGAGTCCTTTTAACCACACACAAAGTAGAGTGATTGAGTCTCAGAAACACTAAGAGTAACACGTAATAAGATAATACCAATCCATCCTAATATACAAGTACCTACCTCAACTATTTCCTGAGGGCTCGGTAAGTTTAAATTCTCTCCGTTCTGCAGTGCCATCACAAACGCTGTCGGGTCTTTTAATACCTCACCTCGAACCTCATGGAGCCGATCAACATCCTGGAAAATATACTTGTAACTGTATCTTTCTATAAAACCACAAGGAATTGCCAGAAGAATGCAGGTACGAGATATATATATTAACTTTCTTATTTTCCTTAATTCTCCTCACCTTAACTGCCTTCATCCTCTGTGCTTGTAGTTTGACAAGAGCCTTAATTAACTTGTGGTAATCATGGTTGTCCTTCAGAGCTAAGGCATCAGATTCAAAATAATATTCTCCCACTTCATCTTCTTCTTTAGATGCTAGAGGAGGTAAGTAGTCTGAGTCTTGTGTCTTATCCATGTTGATTCTCCGTTAGGGTAAAATAGAGATAAGGTTAGCCTGTAAGATAAGAAAGGAGATAAGGTTAGCCTACTAATTTTGAGGCTCTAAGCTAAAATAACCTTATTCTAACCACAACCTAACCTAACCTAACCTGATCCTAACCCCAACCTAACCTCTTTTGATTATTATTTCATTAACAGATTTTGGTGTTTGTATAATGTATTACCTATAGATATATGAATTAAGTTCGTTAAGGAATAGGAATTATCATTAAGTTGGTTAATAATTAATTCCTTTCTAACAACTGTCTCCACACACTCAAGTTCTTCAACATTACCTCAACAACACCTTGCCTTAAAGAAACTCACTCACAGGTCATGTCTGGCTGCTAGCGGTCACAAGAATTACGCTAAATATATGGTGTATTCTTGCTATCCTTCCACTATTAATGTTAATGAATAATGTGTTACGGCTCCTCCATCTCTCAAATAGACTTGGAAGGTGTAAAATGAATATATAACACCATTAGTGTATATTTAAGTATAATTTTCCCCCTAATTCACTCCATTAAAACCTTAACACACAAAGATTCTGGTTTACCTTGAGTGTGTCCAGGTTTGCAAGGCTATTTCACGTGGCCAGAGAGTGAGGGTTGTTGTTGTGTTAGGGCCGGAACCACTTTAGGGTCCCATGAGCCCTGGCGTTGTCCTGTGGAGGTTACAGACGTGGTAGCTGTCCCGTCTTCCTAAGGAAGGCGCAGCTGTGGCAAATGACGGCTGGTCGTGTCAGGTGGGGTGCCCGCCGCTGCCAGCAGGGTGGGGAGGTCGAAGGTGTTACTGTTTCCTCGCTGGTCCTGCACCAGGGGTGAGCGTGTTAAATATTGGCTCAGAGTCAACCTCAGGCATTTTGTATATAAATGTTTATATAACCAAATCAATAATAAGACTCAAAATAAGACTATAATTGATGCTATGATAAAAATGTATTTATTTTCATTATGATTATTGTAATGGTCTACCGTATATTTGGTTATTATTCAATACATGTGTTTAACAAAAACGTTAAATACATAATTTAACAATAATTTTACGTTATAGATCGTATTACTATTTGCTTTTGATAATAATATGATCACTGCATTGACTTAAAATTTCTTCTTTTGAGTTATAATAATATAAACAAGAGATGACGTTATAGATCCAGATATGACGTCAGATATCAAAGATACAAATTTATTTCTATTCTATAAAATCATTACACGACAATATAGTAATTTTCTAATGTTTATCATAGACTAACGTTGATATTTATTGGATAATCGTACTAATTAAACCCTTATTATAGCGTTAAATAATTATTTCAGAGCTTGAACCAACGTCATAGTTTTGACGTCATAAATTTGACGTCATGGCTTTGCCTTTCAAAACTTAATACATTTTTTTCTCATCAAATACCAAAAAATATTGATATTTTATATAAATCATAACTTTTTATTTATATTTTAAAGATTTTTTATATAATTTTCTTTGATGTTAAACCATTATTAAGAGAGAAAATATTACAGTACTTACTGGCACCAGCTATGACGTTTCCGTGACGTTTACTTTTTTTTTCTTTTTTTTACTATTTTTTTTGTTTTTCTTGTTCTTGTCGTTGTTTTCTTGTTGTTGGACTCCTTCTTGTTGTTGTCGTTGTTGCTTGTTGTTGTTTTCCCTCTGTAAAATCGTGTCTCCACGGAGCTATATCTAAAATCAATAGTAATTCATACTGTTGGGTGTTGAGTCGCGGTGGTGTGAGCTGGACTTTGACGGGGTGACGGCCCGGAGGTGGCCTGGGGGGGACAGCCAGCGGGGGTTTATTATGGTCCCCCGCACAGGCTACTCACTATTTGACGCAGGGAAATATTTCACCTTAAGGGTTTTTATTGTGCGTTTATATGTAGAAGTGTTGTATATAGTTTTTAATGGTTATAGAAATCATAGAATTATTTTTTGTTTAATTTGAGATGAATTTAGTAAGTGTAGAATGTCGTAGGATACCGTATGAGAGGCGTCGATCCCTGGGATGCGCCCTTCTGACACGGTATATAGAATACGGGCCCTGGGGTGTCAGAAGGGCGTATCCCAGACTCCTTGGTCAAGCAGAATGTATAAGAATTGATGAGACTGCAAGAGTCCAGCTAATGACCTACACGAGGCAGTTTCTCCCACCCTTGGAATAATGCAAATATTTATCCATCCCACCCGTCATCCCCATCCACACTCCGATCCAACCGTGTTTCAAAGCTACCTACTGACTACCACCCACCATGCTTCCACCCGTCCGTCAGTGAACCAATATCAGAATAATGTGTTACGGCTCCTCCATCTCTCAAATTACGCTAAATATATGGTGTATTCTTGCTATCCTTCTACTATTAATGTTAATGAATAATGTATTACGGCTCCTCCATCTCTCAAATAGACTTGGAAGGTGTAAAATGAATATATAACACCATTAGTATATATTTAAGTATAATTTTCCTCCTAATTCACTCCATTAAAACCTTAACACTCAAAGATGCTGGTTTACCTTGAGTGTGTCCAGGTTTGCAAGGCTATTTCACGTGGCCAGAGAGTGAGAGTGAGCGTGTCTAGCAAAGTTGTGTTATTGTTATTACAGCGGCGCCTAATAGTGAAGACAAATGATATAGCATAGGAGAGTAGAACAAAAATTATAAAACAAAATTAAAATAGATTAAACACAGATAAGCACTATAAGACTAACCTTAGGGGAAATCTTCGAATTAGGGAGTTTGAGGCACCAAATGGGGAAATATAATCATAATTTTTAGCTATTATATTTTGCCAAACTAATACATTACTACAACAATATCTACAAAAAATCATGATGAACGGAGAAAAATAAATAAATCATAATTATACAAACTCTTTAGGTAGAATAAGGTAAATGAAGAAGAAAAAAAAGTATACTGAGTAGCCTAATGGTGGTTTCGTCCCTTGGTAATTCCTTTCCTGTCTGGTAAATCCTAACTGACTGTCTCCTGTCTACTTCCACTCACTCCTACCTATCAGTCTTGACTCTCTTGTGCTTACTGACACCACAGAATATACTTCATAGGTACGTGTTGAAGATATCTTGGTGACTACTTAAAAAATATCAACTTATTATTGATTATGGAATATTAAACTACATTATGTTGATATATATTGTGATTTAACTTCTATATTTACAATTTCAACAGATAAAAACTGTATATATTGTGTTGTATTAACCTCGAAGTCCTTTTTTTTCCATACGCTTTATGTAGTTATAATACAAAATGGACTATGAATTTTTTTTTCCAGCATCATATTTAAGCTTTCTGAGGATGGATCGATGGGCAGGACGTGTGGCACTAGTGACGGGGGCCAGTGCGGGCATCGGTGCCAGCATTGTACGGAGGCTGGTGGCGGAAGGCATGAGGGTGGTGGGAGCAGCTCGTAGTGTGGACAAAATACAGGTAATAAACAACAAACAACAACAACAACAACAACAACAACAACAACAACAACAACAACAACAACAACAACAACAACAACAACAACAACAACAGTAGCTATTAACGTTATCATATACAATTTCTCATCACCATTTATCATGTATTCTTCTTCTACGTCATCATACACACATTATATTTTCTCTTTTTTCAAGTGTATAGCATGAATATAAAAAAAAAGACCTATTTAATTTACGAAGTCAGATTTAATGAAAAGATAAGAACATCTGGTAGTTATGAAGTTGTGAAGTAGTAATAAATATGTTGAGGTTTTTTTTTCAAGTAATGCTTGTTATGTTGTTATTAGGTTTGTCAAGTGACCAAGATTAGTGTCGCGTGCAGAAAATACTTTATCATATCTGTATGATTGTTTGCTTTCTGTTTTCAAGCCTTACCCTTCATTCTATGGAGATAATGATAATGATAACATAGATGATAAGAAATAGAAATATAACTAATGCGTATACTGTTGTTCAATATATATCGCCCGTCTAACGTTCTTATAAGATGTGGCACTCCCCACTTCCTGTTTGTCGTGGCCAGCCCATCGTCTTGTACACTGGGAACACCTTAATTACATTACATTATCATAAACAGCCAACCATTTCCATTACATGTACACAAAGTTCTATCATCAGTACATAGCATACAAGAACAATACGAGCATGTTTACTAGGCCTTGGCGGATGAGCTCAAGGATCTGCCGGGGTCACTGATGCCCATCAAGTGTGACCTCACCAAGGATGACCAGGTGCTCAATATGTTCGCGAGGATCAAACAAAAGTTCGGTGGCGTCGACGTGTGTGTCAACAACGCAGGAATGACTGTTCTCAAATCACTGTTGGGTGAGTGTGCGCCGCTGGCAGTCACGTGCAACATGCAGCTGGCTCGGTGCAGCTGGTTCTTCAACGCAGCGAAACTTGACCCACAAAAAAGTCATTACATACATATTATAGGTGTTGACTGATACAGTTTTCTCAAGAAATATTTTCATTTCCTTGATAAGATATCAAGTAGCAAGAGTCAGCTCTTTTCAGCTGCCCTTCTCTCTTAACCCTGCACCTCTCTTAACCCTTCCTATCCTGAGTCCCTGATCCTCCCTGAGGGCCCGTCCCCTCCTCCCCCTGTGTTGATGAGGGTGGTGTGTTGTGTCTGGACAGAGGGGAGCCCCGAGGACTGGCGGAAGATGCTGGACCTCAACGTGGTGGCTCTGTGTCTGTGTACGCGGGAGGCCGTGGCATCCATGAAGGAACGTGGCGTTCGCGACGGTCACATCATTCATATCAACAGGTGACTTGATCTATTAAAATACTTTGTCGTTATTATGTATTCATGTAATAACCTTAGATCGGATCTGGTCCGCCGTACTATCAATATTATCCCTTTCCTCCACCAGTATCGGCGGTCATCGCATTATTCCCAAGTGTAAAGTACATTTCTATGCCTGCACCAAGCACATGGTCACCGCTCTCACCGAGGGGCTGCGCCAGGAGCTGAGGCAGACTGACAATAGCATTAGAATATCAGTAAGCTGTGTGTGTGTGTGTGTGTGTGTGTGTGTGTGTGTGTGTGTGTGTGTGTGTGTGTGTGTGTGTGTGTGTGTGTGTGTGTGTGTGTGTGTGTGTGTCTGTGTGTGTGTGTGTGTGTGTGTGTGTGTGTGTGTGTGTGTGTGTGTGTGTGTCTGTGTGTGTGTGTGTGTCTGTGTGTGTGTGTGTGTGTGTGTGTGTATGTGTGTGTGTGTGTGTGTGTGTGTGTGTGTGTGTGTGTGTGTGTGTGTGTGTGTGTGTGTGTGTGTGTGTGTCGTTCATCTAATTCTAAGGAGAAAAGCTAAACTGTTATTCTATTCCCCCTTGAAGGCTATTAGTCCCGGCTTTGTTGAGACTGAGTTCGCCTTGAATGCAGGTATGAGTGAAGAGGCAGCCATGCAAGTGTACGAGGATACACCGTGCATACAAGCAGAGGATGTCACTAACACACTCATACATGTGCTGTCCGCGCCGCCACACGTACAGGTAAACTAATAATAATAATGATAGTAATAATAATAATAATAATAATAATAATAAATAATAATAATAATAATGACATACTTTATTTCGTCTTTTTGTCATTTTTCGCTATTCATAAGTAAAGATAATATGCGACTCTCTGTGAAATCATTGTGTATTTAATGAAAGTGTATTGTATTTTTTTAACCATATTTCACGAGATTAAG
>JAXIVD010000333.1:0-30000 GCA_036785275.1 Cancer borealis | reverse complement strand
TCCTCGCCACAGTGTGACTAAATATATCATTATGAATATTAAAATATGCACAGTATTACATCCTAAGACGGAAGTGTGATTGATGCAGTCAACTCTTCTTAAAGAGGCATATTCAAAACAACATTTCATCTGACTATATATACGTCCAGCTGAACTTGTTTTCTTATCCCCACCGTGCAGGCCATCAGCCCCGGCCTTGTGCAGACAGAGTTCGCAATGAACACTGGTCTCACTGAAGAGGCAGCCAACAAACTGTACCAGGAAAGGCATCACATTAAAGCAGACGACGTCACAGAGTCTCTGGTCCACGTGTTGTCTGCGCCGCCACACGTGCAGGTCAGTATTGTTGTTAGTAACGTGTGACTGTGTGTTCGATAATCAAGACCCGCTTGTAAGACAGGTAGAGTTATTTATAAAGATTTCATCTCTATTTATTAAACATTTCTCTTTTTTTCCATTTTTGTGCGTAAGTAATTTGATCATAAACAAGGAAAGTATGTTTCAAGAGCATCATATATCTTATCTTGTTTTGTGCAGACAGATGCATTTACCAGTAAGTGAAGCGTCAGCCACTCGTGCAACACAGTTTTTTGTCACCTAATGCTTGTGGTGAAGAGTAATACATCAATCAATTTATGTCAACAGATCCATGACGTGTTAATACGACCCACCTTGGTGAAAAACTGATGCCCGACAAAACTTGACGGTTTCAGAGATATGAAAATCAACTACAACGTTTACTCAAACAACTGTTGATGGTGTTTATGTATTACGTTGTCGAAGGTCACGTCTTTCTCTGGCAAGTCAACAGGCTGTGTAAGTTGGACCAAAATAAATGAAATTGATGACTCGAAAAGTTTTTGATTCCACCTAGTTTAGATTGGCTGTGTGACCGGATACTCAAACGACCCAACACATAATGTAGCATTGCTGTCACTACAATTGTCAGTGCAGTGGGCAGGAAAAAATAAAATATTATCTTATCAAAGATGCAAATACGAATCCATTCCACCTTTGTCTCCTGTCCACGAATTTTTATATATACGAGTAAAAAAGTGTGCACGAGTTTCCATGTGTAGGTAAATGTGCCGTGATGTTGTGAACGTTGCTCAATAATACACTTATCGTTGCCTCAATCACAATCAATTCTCCACCTTATAAAACTATTTATAACACGGTTGTGAAGCATTTACACAGCATGACATGATAATTTGAGGGTTACACAGCACATGGAGTTAGTTCATAACCTTGGTGCACACGCAGGCACATATATATAATCAGACATACCTGAAGGCACAGCGACTAGTCCTGATTCGTCCTCACCCACCGCTTGCCAGACACACCTTTGCTAACCCTCACCTGCCGCACACATTCTCAGGTAATGTTATCACAGGTGTTCCTACCTCAATACTTACAAATGTTATCAATGAAGTCAACTAATCAATAACTGGTTTCAACTACCTCTCACAAATGCTGATCGGGCATTGAATCGAAGGATATAATGATTCAACGATACTCTTCTTTATTCACTGCAAAAAGTGGTTGGTCATTCATTAAAAAGTGAACGCGATCGTTATTTCCGATGTGTAACATTTAGCATTGATTAATGTTATAATTTATTTGCCATTCCCTCCCTGGCCCAACAAGTTAATCGATCTAGATTATAGATCATATATTTCTACATACGGTAGATAGATGAGTACCTAAGGAAACCTGGGGAAGGTAAACTGTGGAAAGTCGCATGACACAGTGGTCCTGTGTCCCAGCATAACAAATTAACTTCCACCACAGACTCAAAGGCTTATGTGACGGGAGATGAACGCCCGCAGCTACGCGCAGCTATAGCGTGTGCCAACATTTTATCTTTTTATCATTTATCTTATAACGTTTTAATCTCGAGGTCCATATCTGTGAAAGAAATCAGTTGTGTCTTACACTTCCATCGATATGTATTGACAATACAAATTACACTCTAACTTATTTTCCAGCACCACTTTAGAAAATTGTAATGATGGACCGTTGGGCAGGACGCGCGGCCCTGGTGACCGGAGCAGGTTCCGGCATCGGTGCCAGCGTTGCACGGAGGCTGGTGGCCGAGGGCATGCAGGTCGTGGGCGCCGATCTTAACGTGGACAGAGTGCAGGTAACAACACAACTTATTAGTGACAATAACAGTGTGCAACAGCCGATAGTCACTGTCTCATTGACCCTTTCATTACCATGAATATCCATTGTAGTTCATGGAAATTTTTTGTTAAGGGACCCGTGAATTACTACCGTAATTCATAGCAATACCATAGTGGTTTATTGTTTTTCGGTTTATATGATTTTTATGACTCGTATCAACGAGTTGACGAGACTGACAACCATTCATCCATTAGTGGTTAAGCCTAGTTTTGAGAATGAAGACCTTGGAGCATAATTATCACTGCAGTGCGATTATAACTTGATGTAAAGTTTGTAAGATAACTAAGACTGCAGCCACGTATAATTATAACATAAAATTACATAGACCTATGACCACCCAAAACACACATGCATGTACACACACACATTGTATACAGGCCCTGGCGGATGAACTCAAGGATCTGCCGGGGTCACTGACGCCCATCAAGTGTGACCTCACCAAGGATGACCAGGTGCTCAGTATGTTCGCGAGCATCAAACTGATGTTCGGTGGCGTCGACGTGTGTGTCAACAACGCAGGAATGATTGTTCTCAAATCATTGTTGGGTGAGTGAGCGTCGCGACAGCCGTGTTGAGACAAGGTGGTATCTAGATATAGTTTAGGATGCTATCTAGGAGTTCTTGTTCAGCTTGCTGATGATGATTCTTCAAAGCAGCCAGAATTGACCCACAAAAACTCATTACATATCTGCTGACTGATACAATTTTCTCATGAAATATCTTAATTTCTTTGATGACATCAAATAGGATGAGTTGGTTCTTTTCAGTTGCCCTTCTCTCTTAACCCTTCCTACTCTGAGTCCCTGATCCTCCCTGAGGGCCCGTCCCCTCCTGCCCCTGTGTTGATGAGGGTGGTGTATTGTGTCTGGACAGAGGGGAGCCCCGAGGACTGGCGGAAGATGCTGGACCTCAACGTGGTGGCTCTGTGTCTGTGTACGCGGGAGGCCGTGGCATCCATGAAGGAACGCGGCGTTCGCGACGGTCACATCATTCATATCAACAGGTGACTTGATCCATTGAGAATATTAATAGGAAATCAATCATTCTTTATTGACCAAAGTTATTGTAAATTATTTGCTTATTGCTTGGTTTGCTTACCCTGTTGCAACTTGCCTGCGTACCACCAATATATTCCTTTCCCTCAAACAGTGCGAGCGGCCATAGCATTGGTCCCAGACCTGAGGCGCGTTTTTACGCTGGCACCAAGCACATGGTCACCGCTCTCACCGAGGGGCTGCGACAGGAACTGAGGCAGACTGACACCAGCATTAGGATATCAGTAAGCTGTGTGTGTTTGTGTGTGTGTGTGTGTGTGTGTGTGTGTGTGTGTGTGTGTGTGTGTGTGTGTGTGTGTGTGTGTGTGTGTGTGTGTGTGTGTGTGTGTGTGTGTGTGTGTGTGTGTGTGTGTGTGTGTGTGTGTATTTACCAAGTTCTAGCATATAGGTAATGAGTTCGGTTCCTTTCACACGGCGCGGGCGATGCCTTCCTCCGCATGTAAGCGCGGACACACCCACTACCACGTACTTTTTCAGACGACGTTGGTGTACAAGACCGCCACGCGCGCGCCCCGCCAGTTTGTGTTGTGCATGCATTGATTATGAACCATAATCGCCTTCGTCTCCTTTACCTATTACATTTACACAAGAAGAGGAGACATAGGCGTAAATTATGAATTCATCCTTTGATTGCAGCAAGGAGTGGGGTTGGGGCATTTAACAGCCAGAGATGGTCTCTCCTGAACAAGTGATATCAACTGTTCTGTGTCCATATCAGCATCCATATTGAGTTTAAGGAGACAGTCACGCACAACCACGCACCTTCAAGTACAATCGGCTACTGAATAAGTTTCCTTTCGCGCCGTGTGAAAGATTACATTGAAAACATCAGTAATTAGTTTAAGCCGGCCCATGTTTAAGTGCGGAGGCCTCCGTTTCCATATACATACTCTTATCCAACCTAACTTTAATCATGTCTATGCAAAAACAAAACAAAAAATATTTAATCTAACTTCGTCCGGCTGAATAACTGAAGTTTTTTCTTCATCTTAAAGTCCATCAGCCCCTCCATTGTGAAGACAGAATTTACTGTGAACGCTGGAATGAGTAAAGAAGCAACTCGCCAAATGTACAACCAGACACCTCACCTACAACCTGCCGACATCTCAGACACAATCATCCATATACTATCTGCACCACCACACGTACAGGTCAGGACAACACTAGTGTTATTCACGTGTGTGTCTGGGGGGAGGGGATGGGGCCGGGACGAGTGTTTGTAAAGATAAAAAGTTTAAAATATCTAGACAATTCCTGAGTATCTTATCAATCAGTGATATACACGATACACATTCTTGCCAACATATGTAATTCATCTCTGATACCTTTTATTACAATGTTCAGGCCTTATATTGCTTGGAAACGGAGATAGTAATGCATTCACAAACTTGTCTCCAGATCCATAACATCTTGATACGTGCTACTGAGGCGATCCTGTAAGGCACTGTGAAGAGGCAAAGTGTGTGCCAGACTGAAGAACACACACACACACACACACACACACACACACACACACACACACACACACACACACACACACACACACACACACACACACACACACACAATAAGTCTTTCCCACCTCATTTCTTTTTTCCATTTTTAAGAGCAAAGCATAATTTGTTTGTAATTTGTTTGTATTGAACCTCAATAAAAATGTTTTGCAATAATATATATAATCTACGAACAAATTTTCCTTTATTTCTTGTAGCTTTTGAAAAAACTTTTTTTTTTTTAAGTTATTCACTTATTACGAAGAGATGCTGATAAGATTTTAACATTTCGGCCTCAGCTATGTACCATCGCTGGTCTATTAGGTTTCATTCCCTCTAATCAATTATTATTTTCCTTATCATTTTCACTCTATTCAAAATTCACTCAAGCTTCCCCTTTTATTTATATGTTTTCTCTAGTAATGTTAAAATTCTCTTCCTGTTCCTTTTCCTTTTCCCATTTCACTATCACAATCACCGTCAATTATTATAGTTACCGCTTCCATCTTCTTTCTATACTAACTCCCATTTCATAATAACAATACTTTACTTTTTCTCATTTACAAATACAATAAAAAAAATACTTGGAATGTATAAATTTAGTGACCCAAGGAGTTCATTAAAAGCCACTCAAGATTTTAACAACAATATATGTATGTGCTTATGGCGTCCTGGTGACCACATGAATGCTGGCGAGGGATAGTACGTGTTTGGTAGGCTAGGCAGGTCCCAGCTAGGTCCCAGCCAGCTATCCTTGCCCCTTTTCTCTCTTAACTAAGAAAACACATGATTCTATTCAACTCTCCTTCTCATTCCTTCCTTACACGTACTTGAATCCAAATTGATGGACACACAAGTGTAAAAGAGGCCGATTCCGTGTTTATTTTTGCGGGATTATAAAACTCTCTCCTGAAAGCATTGAACATCCTCTGCTGGCTGGCTGACTGTGTGTGTGTAAGTGACGTCATGGGCACACACACACACACACACACACACACACACGGGCAGCATTGTAAGTGAGTCTGATGGTAAAGTTTCCTCACACGCCGCTGCCACTGCCACATATATTCATTCTAACTAACATGTCCAGTATTACGATGTCTGGAATGATGTACTATCTTCTGACAAAATAGTTATATAGATCGTAGTGAATACACAGCACCGATTACCTACATAAAGTTAAAAGCATTCATAACAATTAAGCTTAGTACAGTAGCGCCACACGGCAACTATGGAATGAATGCCCTTCAGAAAACCTGGACTCACCTGCGATCTAGAGAGCCAGACTGCGTCGCTCTGGTCCCAGGAGACGTGCTGTCAAGACCTGCCATTCACACTGTTTTCCTCGTGCTGATTGCCTTGCCTTCACCCACCCACATATCTGCAAGTGAACACCGTTGTCAGGAGTCAGCTTGAGTCCCGCTCCGCCACACCGCCACTCAAGGTAAAGTGGAAGAGCTACCATTTGCTGGTGACCTAAGTGGACATAGGCCGTCGCGGGCCACGCCTCTCAACATAACTCTTACCCCTTCCACACACAAACACCTTATTTCAAAATTTAAATCATGCTACATAATAACAATAATAATAATAATGATAGTAAGAATAATAATAATAATAAGAGTGATGTGAATGTAAGCTTCCGCGTAAATAATTTGCATAAAGTGCCCGTCTCCTCCCTTCCCTCAATGCGTACACCTCCTCCTGCCCCAGAAGGCCACGCACACCGAGGCTCCTGTCTAGTGTCCACCCGGGACATGGTTGTGTTTGAAGTTAAATTGTAAAGTTAACAAACAAGCATCTGGTGATAAAATACACGCATCATTCATCACTCAATATGGAAGACGAAAAAAAAAAAGTAACAATTGAGGTGATGGTATGAATGAGCATCCAACCTACAACAAAATTTGACGAGGATATGTTAGCAACAGTATAAATAACATGGCTGCGAGGGACTGCACGTGGAAATGTTCCCTAACCACTGACACACTCGCTACACACCTTTCTATACCTGTATGTTGACACTTGATACTCTACAGCAGGTTGACATTCAGCTGTACCCACTACCCACTACTCCGACCTAACACTCACCGCGCTAATATATCTGACTGTATGCATGAGGGAGAATGTGAAGATAATGTAAGAAGCTTAGGGAAGAGAAGAACAAATTATTTTAAAGAACAACCGCCAGAACGGATAGAATCGTACACGGCGTTGAATTTGCCTCGCTACCTACAGTATTTGGCTGGGTGACCAAACTTCCAGCAGTTTCGGCACTGACGGGGCTCCATCTATGTATATACTAACCTTATCCTCTAAATATAATGTTTATAATATCATCTTAGTACCTACGACAGCCACAAAGGGTAATGATAAAGCAGGATACATATAATAAAGATAGCAATGATATTCACCGTTTGTTTGACCACTAAACTCAACTGAACCAATCCTAAACAGATGAAGTGTGGCGCCTCTACCTGCCTGGTGGTGGTACTTATGACCTGTTTGGGGGCGTGGACCTGCTTGGCCTGCAATGAGGTGGTGTGTGCCAGTATAGTAAGCAAATGTATGTTGACCCAAGCCTGTAAGTGTGACCTCACCAATAACCCGGACAACAACTGTACGTGCTGCCGAGACTGTTCGAAGTGCCTCGGTTACTTGTACACAGAATGCTGTTCATGTTTAGGTGAGTATAGCGAGAAAGGGAAGAGGATATAAAGCTGGATTTATTAACTTAATCTATTTCTCGTGATATGTAATTTTTCCTCACATACTCCGCTATCCAATGTTTCCTCTCCCTCCGCCTCCTCCTCCACTTTCGTCTTATGGTAGCTGTTTAATTCCTATTCAACTACTTCCCTCTTGACTGTCTATTTATAAGAGTGTTGTGTCCTTCTCTCTACGTATTGCTTCCCTGTCACAAAAAAAGGGTTGCGGGGATGAAACAGTAAATATAAACACTAAACAAGAATAATAAAATAAATAGATAAACAGTTCTAATAGCTGACTACTCGGTAAGTAACTGAATTAACCTATACCACACCGCGTTCATTGTTCATATCCTGTACAAATGAATGAATATAATATTATCTGATGATTATGACGCTGCTAGAAATACCTGCTAATTAATATCCATCTTCCAGGAATGTGTGAGCCTCGTGCACAGGTATTGGATAGAACTGATTCCCAAGTTGGCGATCTACCAGAGTCTTTCCCTCAGCTATTCCAAGCGTTGACGGGGGAGAAGGATATTCAACTCCGCTGGACATCAATGACCTTCCCCATTGATGTAGACCTCACTGATATTGATGCCACTACTCTGAATAAGAATAGATATAAAGTGGGTGAGTTGAATTACCTTTTGTTGCCGTTTATAGATAGTCACAAAAAAGTGTAATGGACAATATCAAAAGCACTTTCTCTGGTGTACTAAATTCTGACTGTACAGAAAGAAAAGTGTGCAAAGTGAGTTGATTTACCTTTGTTGTTGCTGGATGTAGTATAGTTCGTCAGTAGTCACAGGAGTGTAGTGGACAATGACAAAAACACTTTCTCCGGTGTCCTTAAAAAAATGACGTCTACACTGGTAGCGGGTTGGATGTGCACTGCAGTTCCACCTCTCACAGTCTCTCTCCTCTCACCTCCTGCTCGTTATCCCCCTTCTTCAGGCAGAATAAAAGCTTTCCACTGTTGTCAGAGATTACTGCCTCTGTGAGCTAGGAGCGGAGGGGTTTAAGACTTTAAGTCATCTGCCAAGGTGGTCCTGTTGACGCAGCTATAGCCGAGGCTGAGGCTGCCTCAGGTCTCATGTGGGTGAAGAGAGGCTCTGGGCCACCCATCACGTATGTGTTGGGTGTAATAGTGTTCACACTTACAGTGTGTATTCACACTCGTCCCTTCGCTCTGTTACTCATTGGCGATCTTTGAACCTTCCAAACTCTGACCAAACAACTGCCTGGCTATAACAAGGGCAGGGGTACACACACACACACACACACACACACATACACACGTTACATACAAATACATAAGTGTGTGACATTAGGTATATTATTATTATCATTATATAAGTGTTATTGATAATGATATAACGATGAGGTTCTTACTACTATATCACCATCATCCATTTTCAATAATCTAACTAACGTCATTGAACCCTTTGCATACATGACGAAGGTGTGGTCCCAGTCAACCATCCACAAGACACCACACAGATTGACCAAGTGACCGTCAACTGCACTGTCTTGTACATGTCTCAATGCATGTCTGGAAACAAGTGTAAGGAAGCCTGTAGAAGCACTGGAGCCACTGCCTACCGATGGTTCTTTGATGGCTGCTGTGAGTGTGTAGGAAGCACTTGTGTCAATTATGGCGTCAATGAAAGCAGGTGAGATATATATTATGATTATGTATAGCCATTCTGAGGATGTAAGATTGTGTATATTGTCATCCCTATCCATACTCTCATCCAACCGTCTTTTAACGCTACCTATTGACTCAGCACTTACTACGTGTCTATCCAGCCTATTCCAATCGTTCACGACTCTTTAGTGAACCAATATCTACCTATGTCTGTCTAGAATCTAAGTTTTTCTAGCTCGTACCCATTTCCACGTGTCCTATCCTGGCTACTAAATTCTAAAACCTGATCAATGTTTCCCTTACTAATTTCTTTTAGCCATTTGAAAACCTCAATCATATCCCCTCTTGCCCTCCTCCTCTCTAGGGAGTGGAGATTAAGACGTTTTAACCTATCTTTGTAAGGTAAATTTCTCAGCCCCTGAATCATCTTGGTCATTTTTCTCTGAACTACCTCCAAGAAGCCTATATCCTTTCTATAATAAGGGGAGAGAGAGAGAGAGCAAATATTATAGTTAGTAAGAACAATGTAGAATGACTTGTTAGTAAAGAAATTACAGGGTTGCAAAAGTAAGGCCAGTTCTGTCCTATTGATCATATAAGGAATTGAGAAACATTTGAGTCATTGTATTGAGTGGTTAGCTAACAGACCCACACTCAATATAGATGACAAACAAGCAAAAGATAAGTAGTAGTAGTAGTAGTAATAGTAATTATCTCACCACACACTAAATTCTGAAGCGCATGATTATTAAGTCAATATAAAACTAACTCGGTCTTAATAAAACTATAATAATCACAGAACAATCAATTTCATCAACGGAAACCTGATTCTAACACCCTAAGATACACTTTCATAGATTTAAGAAAGAACAATGTCGCATATTTCAAGTAGATGAAGAAACAATAATAATAATAATAATAATGAATACTCTCAATTTATATGTGTATCTCAATTCCAGGTGCATCGAATGTCCTATGGTGGACGAAGAAGAATATGATGACCAGCTTACTGACCAATACCTCTCTGGCAACTCCGAGCCCTTTGATGATCCAGCTGCTCAGGGCGTAGTGGACACAGCTGACTCAGTAGTATAGAATGTGATCTAAACACAAATATACACAAGAAATTAATATTGCTACCCCAATCTCTTCTTATTTTTTCTCCCCCTTCTCCTTTCTTCTTCCTCCCCCTCCTCCTTTTTCTTGTGCCAAATACTCATTAAATTTTTCTTCCTGTTTAAATGTATTGTATATAACGTGATTGTCCGAAGCGATGGAGTGACAATTAAAAAAATAAGAGTATAATAAATACCAAATTAAAAAATGTCCCTTTATTTATTATGGAGAACCTCTACACACATTTTTATTAATTTTACGTCTTTTGTTGGTAAGAATAACAAACCTCCAGCATAGAATTAAGGGACAATAACTTTCTATATACAATGTGGGCTAACTCCATAATAATTATAAAATATGGAAATGTAAAGGGAGAAAGTAAAGGGTGGTGGTGGTGGTGGTGGTCAGAGACAATTCTCAGCCTCTAACATATTGACATTGTCTTATATATATACATCAGGAAGTAAACACATTCCCAACAAAGCATTTAGTCGTCGAATTCTCTCATTTTGAGGGAAAACTCCGACTTCTTTTCCTTCCAGATATCGTGTTAATCAATATCTTAACCCTGGAAAGTGGCAATGAAATCAGTGACAATTTTCTTCAGCTTGGCATCAGTGTCTGGGGTGATGAGTCCCTCCTTGGCAATGCTGGTGAGGATATCTTGGTGACTGGTCTTCATCATGGCCATAAACTCTTGCTCAAACTTGGTGATCTTGGCCGGGTCTACCTTGTCCAGGTGGCCACGTACGCCGCAGTAGATGACGGCCACTTGCTCCTCGATGGCCATTGGCACTGAAGGATAAATATACAATCATGATAATACGTGATACTCGTAAAATAGAAACTTATATTATCGAGGCTTGTGAACATCAGAACATAATTATGAAACTCGTAAAAAAGGAACCTATACGTATTATTGAGGTTTGAGAATACAAGAACATCAGAAAATAATTATGAAACTTGAAAAAAAAAAAATTAATTATCGAGACTTCAACTCCTCCTCATTATCGGTTTCAGTGATGATTTATACATTAAGAAAATAAAGAAATAATTAAGCTGCACCTACACAACAAAGATAATCCTACATTCTTCATAAAACAAGCCACCTTCTATATAAATAAAAAACACCTAATCCTATAAACAAAACCGTATAATCCCTCACCATACTGTCCCTGCTTGAGCAACTCAGTAAGGCGCACACCACGGTTCAATAGGTGCTGGGTGGAGGCATCAAGATCTGAACCAAACTGTGCAAAGGCTGCCACTTCACGGTACTGAGCCAACTCGAGCTTCATGGAGCCGGCAACCTACACAAAGAAAATACAGGGTTAAGATGACATTAATAATACACATAAAACATACTAAATGCTCACCTATACAAATAAAACATGATTAAGATTACACTAAAAGTACTATAATTTATCTTTTATTTTACATCATTAATAGCAGTTTAAGATTTAATAGATAACTTTACTCTCTCTTACTTGTTTCATAGCCTTGGTCTGAGCAGCGGCGCCGACACGAGACACAGAGAGACCCACATTGATAGCAGGACGAATACCCTTATAGAAGAGCTCAGTCTCTAAGAAAATCTGTCCGTCAGTAATAGAGATGACATTAGTGGGGATGTAAGCAGACACATCACCAGCCTGTGTCTCAATAACAGGGAGGGCAGTCAGGGAACCACCGCCGTTTGTGTCGCTCATCTTGGCAGCACGTTCTAGGAGACGGGAGTGGAGGTAGAACACGTCACCGGGATAAGCTTCACGGCCTGGGGGGCGACGCAGCAGGAGGGACATTTGACGGTACGCGACGGCTTGCTTGGAGAGATCGTCGTAAATGATGAGTCCGTGCTTGCCGTTGTCTCGGAAAAATTCTCCCATGGCACAGCCGGCATAAGGAGCCAAGTACTGAAGGGGAGCAGCGTCAGAGGCAGTGGCGGACACGACGATGGTGTATTTCATGGCGTCTGGAAAGGTTAGTTTAGGTTAGGTTAGGATTTAGTAATGATAATGTAGCCGGAATTAACCTGGGAACTAAACACTGACTGTACACAAACATGCATTACAAAAAATAAATCCATGAAATACTACTGTACGTTCCGAAATGCTGAATAATAGATGGCGTTTCTAACTCAAACGCATGCATAGAATGTACCGAATACATGCTTGTCAATATCCATGCTGGGTACACATACAATCACACACACAGACGGACAAACACTTCTACATATATATATACGTCTAATTTACATCAAAATACACACAAAAAAATGTGTGAATATTATCATTAAGTGAAAAATAATTCCCTTGGTTTGCTATAGCACTGCCACGAACACCAGCATCTATGTGTTAAGACGTGATGGCTCATTGGTGCAGCTGGACTAAGGTAATGATGCTTAGACGGCAAGAAGGGTTACATGCCACAGTCCAGGTGCAGAAAAAAGGCAATGTGTAATATAGAAAAATTCACACACTAGTTTCCATTGATAAATTTGAAAGGCTATCTATTACCTACCCTTCAATAAGAAAGCAGCAGAAACTAGATGGATAAAATATATATATATGAACACTAAATACAACCACCATGCAAGTGCCTCACCAGAATCAGTCAACCTTTCCCATAAATAAATAAATAAATAAATAAATAAATAAATAAACATGAAATTATATACCTCACAAAACAACCTCAGTCAATAAATAAATAATTAAAACAACATATAAACCCCAAACAACAAACACCATTATAACCTCACCAGAATCAGTCAACCTCTTCACAATCTGGGCGACCGTTGACCTTTTCTGTCCAATAGCCACATAGATACAATACAGCTTCTTCTTCTCCTCAGCTGCATCGTTGAATCGCTTCTGGTTGATGATGGTGTCAATAGCAATGGCAGTCTTTCCTGTCTGACGATCTCCAATAATGAGTTCTCGCTGTCCTCGGCCAATGGGTACAAGGGAGTCGACAGCCTTGATTCCAGTCTGCATCGGCTCCCTCACAGAGATGCGGGGAATGATGCCGGGAGCTTTCATGCCCACGCGAGCCCTGAAACAATGGGGAATATATTAGTTAGTCCTTGAAAAACTTACATGAATCATATCAAAAATACATGTAGTTAAATATTCTGGTTAATTTTTCTGAGATGATAGTAATTGGTTAGATGTCGTTACTCTTCAGATCTGTAGTAATCATGTTTAAAAATAATTAAATCATAGAATATTCAAATAATTACTTCTTGCATTGGGTCTAAAACAAGAAAACAACATCCTAACCACATTCAAATAAAAAAAAAAAATATATATAAATAAATAAATCACCCAAATCATATAACACATTTACGACATCTAAGGAACAGTTATAAAGGTAACATAACGAGCTAGTTGCTTGTTACCTCTTGGCGCCGATGAGGGGACCCTTTCCGTCAATAGCATTACCCAGAGCATCCACAACACGTCCAAGAATCTCTTCACCCACAGGCACGTCCACGATGGCTCCGGTACGCTTGACAATGTCACCTTCACGGATCAACTTGTCATTACCGAACACTACCACACCCACGTTGTCAGGCTCCAAGTTCAATGCCATGCCTGAGGGGGAGGGTAAAAGGTGGTTAGGTTTGGTTATAAATATCCACAAAATTAAAACCGACAAAACTAGAGAAGAAAATGTTTATAAATCAAAAGGAAAAATTATAGTAAAAAATAAAACTGACCAAGAAGAGAAAAAAAAAAAAAATTGTTGCAATCAAGAGTAAAAATCAGTCAAAATTAAAACCGACAAAGAACAGAAAAAAATTGTTGAAATCCAGAGTAAATAAAAATCATAATCAAAAATCAAACGAACAAAACATCACACTATAATTATTCTACATTATTACCTTTCAGTCCTGAGGAGAACTCGACCATCTCCTCAGCCTGGATGTTCTTGAGTCCATAGACACGAGCAATACCGTCACCAATGCTCAGTACACGACCTGTCTCCTCCAGATTGACCTTGGGAGCAGCACCTGAAGGAAGGGAGGAGAGGAGAGAGGGAGAGTTAGCATAGTTAGCATCTACATAACACTATTCCTACACCTAGTGGCGGTCCTGGTATTTCTGGCATTCTAGGTGAGAACATACCACCATCCCTTCCACTACCTCCTCCACTTGTGTTTTTCATGCCTTCCTTACTAACACTACCTCCACCTCTGTTGCACTACCATATATAGGCAGTACACATGTATTCAATGTGATGAAATTTATGAATAGAATCAATATAAGGATCATTCAAATGTGTTAATATATATATAATAATAATTTGAAAGGAGTATCAATAAGTTTGCATAAAATAAAATCAATTCTAAGGTAATGTATTTAAGTATAGAATCAATACAAAAGATAATTCCAACGTGTATATATATTAAATCCACATTAATTAAAACGTGAGTGAGTTTATATAAAGTTAACTCTAACGTGTATACATATTAAATCCAACATTAATTAACATACCCAAGATGCGTTCCTCCAAGATGGTGGAGACCTCAGCTGAAGCCACGACATTGCTGGTGGATAGCTGGCGTGCTACGATGGACGCGGCAGGAAGGAGCTTCGCAACCTGCAGGGGGGGGGGGGAGGGGGGGGAAGGAGATTGATAGGATTAGGGTAGGGTAAGTCTTAGGTAAATATCCTATCTTGGTTCATATGGTGTTTATTAGATAGCGAACATAAATAATAATAGTAATAATAATAGTTCAATAATTTCAATTGTATATTAGCTACAATTACGTAACTTGAAATCATTACAAAAATAGCTAATATGTTGTTTACTAAATTGTAATAAACTACATTTGGGTCACAGACAAACACACACACACACACATACATACATACGCTACCTAGGCCTCTCCTCATTACACTGTGAACGTGCCGGTCTTAAGTTTCAAAAAGTTACGCATTTATTCATAAGTTTACGATACACACTTCACTTCACTCAGAAAACAATACAAATAACAATAGTAATAATCACTGCAGCGAGTAATGAACATGTGTCAAGATTTTAGTGACGGTCAATGCCTTACTTAATTATAATGTAGGGTTCCATTCTTACGTACACACACCACACAATTACAGTTAGGTTAGGCTGGGAAAATCTGGTCCACGTTTAGGTTAGTTGAGATTAGGGTAGTGTCGGGTGGGGGAGGTGGTCCGGTTAGGTCACGGGAGGAGGGAGGGAAGGGGGTCATAGCTCCCGGCTCAATTTAGTTTATGCAACCGTTCACTAAAACCTTTACATATGTTTAATACAGTATACAATAATAGTAATAATAATAATAATATAATAATGACGATTGATTTTAAGGCGTTGTTATAAAGATTAAACCAATAATAATAATAATAATAATAATAAGTGCATATCAAGTTTATCATAAAAAACAAACACATACACAACACAAAACACACACCACACAAACATATATATAAAAAACAAAGCATAAACCCATAAAATAGACCCAATAAAACATATAATAAACATAAAACAGCTGACCGGTCACTGATGAACCGGTGGCGAACACAAACACAGTTTCCCTCAAACAACCTTAAACCCTTAATTACCCACTAATATAACCTAGCTACAGTAATTACTAAGGCACCAGATGTTGTGTATATTACCTGTGCGTTGGTCCTTGGCAGGTGGCGGGCCAAGGAGGAGGCGAGTCGTGCAGAGAGCAGAGCCATGACGTCTATGCCTCAAGATGGAGGAGGGAACTGGTCCTTCTTTCAGGCCGGTGACTATCTCGCCACAAAATGGTTTTCAATATATTTCATGATTTTAACATCAATTAACTTATATAATACGCTCATATATTTAGTTTTCTTTAATTTGATATGTTTTGTGTTGTATGATATTTCGATTTATTAAGCTATTTTGTGGTTTATTTCCATAAAACCGATTTGGAGCGAGATATGTGAGAGAAAGACACCTACCTCCCTACAGAACTATTTTCGTTATAACTTATTAATCAAAGCTTGATTTATTACCTCACTGAACTCATTTGGTTTAGGTTTTTATTTCCTTTTTTTGTATGTATTTGGTATTATAATTTGTTATACTGTTTAAGCTTAATTCAGTAAATCCATTTTGGAGCAAGATATGTGTGATAGAAGTGGCTGTCGTCTGCTACTGTATGTTGGATGTGGACCAAATTATTGTAACCTTTCAGCTACACCGGCTAACACACTGACACGGCTTACAATACAGAGTTAATGATATATGTTACAGAAATATTAATATCATACATACAACCTTCTTACATGGTTTAAATCAATGATAATGGAGTTAAAATGTGTAATATCTAATATATACTTTCTTTCTCCTATTCTTCCATTGATATGATTTAGATTTATTTGATACTTTCATATTCGTATACTATTCAACTTATAAATGTTGAAATATATGACGATTAAGCTATCAAATAATTAATATATAAATAATACATTAATTTAAAAAAAAAAAAATATATATATATATATATTCCTTGACACATTTAGATATATAAAAACACAAATACATATAACAAACACTCAATGATATAAATAAATACCAAAAAGCTATATATTCCTGACCCCTTATACAATAACAACAAACACGAGGTGAGCAGTTTGAAAATATTGAAAACATATAATTTTAACTACACAGGAATAACTAATTGGTAATCAAACAAAATAACACTAATAACCAGTCTTAGAAGCAATAGTTAGATAGGCTTAATAATAAAAATCGTACATAATACATCAAATTAACTTAAATATATATACGTAATGGTAGTGATGGTCGTTTAGACAATCTGTTGTGTTGTATTTCCATTAATTCACACTATGATCCCTTCATTAAGTCCATCATGTTTGTGTGTAATTCCATGATGTATATTCGGTGTGTTACTCGTCTTTATGGAACTACTGTAAGGCAGAAACCGGTTCTATATAAAGGTGAGAACATAAGAATTGATGAGACTGCAAGAGGCCAGTTGATGACCTACACGAGGCAGTTCCTTGTCCACCACCCTTGGAATAACCCAATATTTAGCCATCCCACCTGTCATCCCTATCCATACTCTGATCCAACCGTCTGTTAAAGCTACCTATTGACTCAGCACTTACTACGTGTCTACCCAGCCTATTCCAATCGTTCACCACTCGCTGTCTAGTCCTGTTACTCCAATACTCCCTTATTACCTACATCCACCTCTCATCCCCATCCATAAAGCTGTCTAGTCCTGTTACTCCAATACTCCCTTATTACCTACATCCACCTCTCATCCCCATCCATAAAGCTGTCTAGTCCTGTTACTCCAATATTCCCTTATTACCTACATCCACCTCACATCCCCATCCATAAAGCTGTCTAGTCTTCTTTTAAAACTCCCTATCGTTTGTACACTAACTACCTCGTCACTGAGTCTGTTCCAATCATCCACCACTCTAGGTTCAGTCTGATAGTTGTCTTGCTGTTGTTATTTTAGTGATGAATTACGTCAAAGCATAACTATTACACTATATCATAAATAGTTTAAACAAGAATTTACCTTAAAGAGAGGGAGAGAGGGATGGAGTACTGGAAGAGAGAGGGAGAGGGACGAGAAAGAGAAAAATATATTAAAGTTATATTATGATAGAATATTGTAATTACTGACCTCAAAACCTAACTATTACAGTATATCATTAACATTTTCAACAAAAACTTACCTTAAAAAAAAAATCAGGATATTCACCTATACTTGTTATAATAATAATAATAATAATAATAATAGGCTTTCTAATAATTTCAGCTCTCGTATTATTTCTTAGGAGACGTGCATTATATTATTTATTTATATATACGTGTTGATTCCAGACAAGGTAAAGATGCCTCGTAACATTGAGATCAAGGCGCGAGTGCAAGATGTGGTACAGTTACACAAGACTGCTGCAGCATTGTCCGAGAGTACCGGGGAAATATTACACCAAGAGGACACCTTCTTCAACTCACCCCAAGGCAGACTCAAGCTAAGAGTCATTAAGGTTGTAATGTAATAAGTAGAGCCCGGATGTTTAGGCAAAATGCTATAAATTGTCTTTTTTGGGTGATTGCGAGTGATAATTCCTATATAACTAAATATACGTCTATTGTGCCTTTTTTGCATAGCTTCAATAAGTTAGTGAAGCTTTGACCTTGACAACACTGGTTATCATTGATACCACACACACAACCGCTAATACACCTTCCCCTCCAACATCCCAAAACACCCTAACACACCCTCTTCCCTCCCAAACACACCCTCTTCCATCCCAAACACACCCTCTTCCATCCCAAACATATCCTAACACATCCACCTCCCCCTAAAACACACACCCACGATTTATTTTGCCTTTTTGCCTGCCTATTTTAGTTTTTTAGTGACTAAACATCCGGACTCTAGTAATAAGGTTTTCATAGGAGTGATTGAGAAGTTTTTATGATTTTGTCAGAGTTTTTGTATTAATGTGAAGCTGATTATTGTTTCTGGTTTGATTGTCTCTTGTTATGTTTACAAAATTGAACCTTAATCTCTAATCCAAAAATAAGAAAATATATAAAAAAAAAACCTTCACTTAACTTACACACAAACACAGCCATCAAGTGTCTGATTTAGCTGCAGTTTATTACTATTTATTAACAGTTTTAATAGAAAATATATATATATATATAATCCTTCATTAGAATCATTATTATTGATTTTTTTCTATTAATATTTCAGGGAGTTAAGGAAGAACTGATATATTATGAAAGACCAGACAAGGAAGGACCAAAATGCAGCGAATTTTTCAAGGTGAATAATTTTAGTTATGCAAAATCTACTTGTAAGTATAAATATTGAGATTGTGAATAAATATTTTGGTTATATGAAGACTATTCGTAAATTTTGAAGTATTAAGATTGTGGGTAATATTTTGGGGATGTGAACTTAACTTGTAAATGAAAATATGTAGATTAAGTACACACACTAACACAGACGCACACAAAGACCTACACTAACAATTATACTGGATTCACTTCCCTTCCCTCCCTCTTCCTCCCAACTCCTCATATATTCAGAATCAGAATAATAGAAATAAATACATATAAAAAAAAATCTCAGTGACATATGTAT
This sequence comes from Cancer borealis, assembly GCA_036785275.1. Classification (NCBI taxonomy): domain Eukaryota; kingdom Metazoa; phylum Arthropoda; class Malacostraca; order Decapoda; family Cancridae; genus Cancer; species Cancer borealis. Next base: position 10,633 of record JAXIVD010000333.1, on the reverse strand, counting down.
TGAAATAATCCTTTTCTTCTTTTTATTATTTCTATTCTAGGTTGAAAGGAAGTCAGGAGAGTTGAGTGAAGACATGAAGGAGTTATTGAGTCATTCCTTAGGTGTGAAAGGAACTGTCAAGAAAACCAGAACACTCTACATGGTCGGACAAACAAGGATTCACGTTGATAAAGTAGATAACCTTGGAGACTTCATGGAACTAGAGGTAACGTGGTACTTATAGATTCACTACCTATATTTATACATATATATATATATTCCTTAATAAATATGTCTTATTAACTACAGGTAATGTTGAAGGAAGATCAGACAATGGAGGAAGGAGAGAAAATAGCTTCAGACCTCCAGGAAAAATTAGGTGTTAAGAAAAATGACCTTCTAACTGGAGCCTATATGGATATGATCTTAAAACAGTAAAATGGAAGAAATATATGAAGTGTATTTGATTTAGTTGTAACCTAAACTGGACTAAGAACAATAATAATGATAATAATAATAATAAAAGAGATAGCTTCAGACCCACAGCAAAAGTTTTATATTAAATTACCTTCTTTTAATGATATTTATTTCTTCACCTCAACTCAAAACAAAAAAATAAATAACATTTCTCATTTTTCTTCACACACACAAAAATAAATAAATAGCTTCAACATTTTTCACCTCATCACACACACACCAAAAAAAAAAAAAAATTATATATAGCTTCAACATTTTTCACCACACACACACCAAAAAAAATTTAATAAAATATTGCTCTAACATATTCTTTTAACCCGGATGAATGAAAGTTTATGAATTCCTTGTCTTACTTTTTATTAGATTTAGATCATTCTGGACAACAGTGAATTGATCTGGTCCTCTCTGTTGCCAAAATCACCTCCTTCTACAAAGTGATTGGTCTTCTTCCTCCAGCCACCTGTCGGGTTGTTCAGCTGGAAAGAAGAAATATTATACATCATTAAAAAAACATTAAAAATCATTACTAATACATACACACACACACATTATAATAATTATCTATCTATATTAATAAGATAGATTTAATAACAGAGTATAATTGGGTTTTTAAAAAGAAAAGAGAAAGAGGAATGGAATTAATCAAGAATACATAGAAATACAAGAAACTTTCAATATATCTGGGATTATCATCATCCTCTGAAACATTACATTACATAAACTTACTAGTATTACCAAACTTATAACTGAAAATAAAATACAAGCAACTTCCAATCAACCTTTCTGAAATCATCCCTATCCTTTGAAAACCTGACAAAAATAGTGAAGTTTGCGCCAATCTCACCTTGAACGGCCACAGGAAATTAGTAGCTGACTGGAAGTTGTCACCCACAGTGTAGATCTCATGGACAAGATCCTCAACACAGATAATTCCCTTGGACTCTGGAAAATAAAAATAATAACATTATATGATTAGTGCATAAATATCTACACATATATCTGTATCAAGACAGAAGAGAGAGAGAGAGAGAGAGAGACCTGATAATTAACTTGAAATAAAAATCTGATGCAGGAAAGAAAAACAGCACACAAGAACCAACAATTAACATCAAATAAATAAATAATCTTGACATAAATATTCAATCAAAATCTGGATACACAAATTTATATCCATACACGAAACACAATTAACTTTCAATGAAAAACAAAAAAACTCAAAACATATATATTTCCAATCACTACCCGAGACACGACAATCAATTTTCTTTCTACTCAAAACACACACACACACACACACAGTTTCCTTTCAATCAGCTTTAAATACTCACTCAGTTTCTTTTCAATCATGTCATTGTTGGTGAGAGGGATGCGGCGGTGTTCAATCTTGCCGAAGCCACGTTTGTACACCAGCTGCTTCACTGTCTTGAGGTTAGGGTAGCCCCAGGCGATGAAAGGCTCGGCAATACGAAGCATGTTGATGGTGGCCTAAAAATATAAGGATTTTTCTTAATGAAGGGAGAGATGTGTATAGACTATAGACAGTAGGTAAAGGAGATAATATTATATAGTTAACCTCTATTAGCCTGAAATATAATGATAGATAGAGAGAGAAATAAGTTTTAATCTCTGACATGGACAGTGGAAACAAGGGAGACAATATAATTTTTAAAACAATTTAGAATACCATTTTTACATTACATTTTTCCACACAAGGTTATGAGCATCCTAACCTAACCTAACCTGGCGTTACGTACCTTGTTCAGCTTGACAAACACGCCATTGTTGATCTGCAGGAGACGGAACAGCTGCAGCACCTTGCGAACCTTCGGGTGGACTTGGTTCACACTGACACACACAAGAGGAACAAGCGTAAATAAGACCTTGTTAAATTAATACAAATAATTATCTCGGGAACATTATAGATTTACAGTAATTTAGTGCCAGAAATTAATCATCATGTAATTCTAAGCTATTTTTTTCTCTAATTGGTAATAAGTTCTGAGAATATATAAATTTGCTGAGTATAGGCTAACTACATATGTATACAGTTTTACTAATAAGATACAAGGATATTGAAATTCATTAGGTAAGTCAAGTTAAATATATATAAAGAGCATCATCATTATCTTTTATCTCTAACTATTTATAAGATCTGAGTATATTTAAATTCACTGGTTAAGTTACATAGTGTTATAATAAGTGTGTTCTCACCCCCTGATCCTGATGACAAATGCCAGCTTGGCCTCGGCCGGCACAATGACTGAGCCTTCCTTCTTGGCCTCACGGATCAGGTCAACTTCCTGCTTCTCGGCTGAACGGTATTCCTTGATGTACTTCTCAGCGCGGCGGAAGATTTTCATTCTCTTTGACTTCAGAGCTTGCTTGGCCTAAGGGGGAAAGGGGGGGGGAGGGAGGAAGATTGGGTTATTGTACAGAACATGAGAAAATAATAATAATAATGAATAAATAAAAAGAATTCCTATAATTATGAATCCATGGGTACATCTTTCTTTTGGATAATTAACTCATTTTATGTATTTAATTGTATTAGAGAGGAATGAACAGTTGAATACAATGTAAGGTAATACAGGTAGATACAATGACAATAGTTAGGTTAGGTGAGATCATTAAAACAGTAATCCAGGTAAGCACAAATTTACCTGGATGATGGCAGCAATCTTATGTTTCTTGGTAGTGATCCTCCTCTTCCTACGTTTGAGCAGAATCTCGGGCACAGCTGGCAGCTTCTTGGAGCCTGCAACTGGAGCCTTGGCAGCAGCTGGGGCTGGTGCAGGCTTCTTGGCTTCAGGCTTCAACTTAGCCTTCTCAGCCTTAGCAGCGGCCTTGGCAACTCTGGCCTTAGCAATCTCAGCCTTGGTTTTGGGCTTAGGTTTAGCCTTGGTCTTAGTTTTCAAGGCTGTGGCAACGACAGTCGGCTTGGCCGGAGCCACTCTCTTAGGCTTGGCAACCTTCTTCCTGAGGGCCTTGTCAGTGGGCTTCTTCTTGCGCACCCGAAGCCTCTTGGCCGGGGCGGCGGCGGCGGCTGGCTTGCCCCTACAACACAACATAAGAATATAAGGAAGCTACAAAAGGTACGGAGGCCTGCACTAGGTGATTCCTGTTACTACAATACTCCCTTATTACCTACATCCACCTCTCATCCCTATCCATAAAGGTAGGTCCTGTTACCTTACCTTACCTTACCTTACCTTACTTTACCTTACCTTACCGTCTGTGAAAGAGAGGTTAACATACAAAATAGCACGTTGCCTTATAACCTGACACATGGGACAACATTGATCCTGTTAACATGAATTGGTCTCATGAAAAAAACGTAGAATGTATAGAAGGATATAGACCACTTGGGCGTGTGTGGGATATACGCTTGACAGTTTACAAGAATAACCAAGCTAATCTAGATGCACGGAGTAATTTTTTCAATAAGATAATTTTGAACAATGTTACTGCCTACAGGTGTTGCTTGGCTGGTCACGCCTCACGAGACGCCAATAAAGAAAGAAACAGATACATACTAACTGATAGGGATAGATAATCGGAGAGAGAGAGAGAGAGAGAGAGAGAGAGAGAGAGAGAGAGAGAGAGAGAGAGAGAGAGAGAGAGAGAGAGAGTCTTCCCAGTAAGAACTCGTGGTCGACATATATGTTTTTAATCCTCATACAACCACACTAGAAAAATATATCATAACTACCTATAACAAAACAGAAATGATGGCACAGAAAAAATAACTAATAAATGAATGAATTAATAAAAATATACCAACACATGAAGTCACAAATCACCTTCATTTAACCAATTTAGCAAACCATTACTCTTATCAAATACCTAATACACTAACCACTAAATCAAATAGATCATTAGCCTCATACATCCACGTTCATAATTTAAAAAAAAATATATATATGAAAACAAAACCCGACCATGCTCAACCTGGTGTAGATGTAAACATTGAACATAACACACAAATACAACCTTAATACATATCTATCCTCCTTAACTAGCCTGCATATATAAACCCAAAAGGTTCTTATTTAACTACATCGCTTCTATATATATTTCTAAGGTTAGATGAGGGTGATAAATATGGATTATAATAAGTTTTGTGCGGCACTTACGTCTCCACCATGTTGCTGCTGGTAGAAAAGAGCAAAAGAGAGGATTGTGGGTAAACAAGTGACAGTCTATAGAATGTTTATATTGTTCATCTTATCTTATAGGCAATATATAGACTCAATAAATATTACATAATTTATTTTAAAGCTATTTTTCAGCTATTGGGACTTATATAAATAGTAATAGTAAAATATATAATTAAAAATGAGCTGTTATAAATTACAGTGATAATAACACTATATATATATATTCCCACATCTATCTGTTGATAAGTAAATTATATATCTATATGATTGCTATGGTAGAAAAATCTCAATTTATCCTTATATTATCATATTCTCCTTTAACAACGCTTTGTCCCCTTTAAGGGGCTGACTAATAATGCTGCCGGAATCTCCATCCCCTTGGCAAAAATGATCTACATTGCCTTTATACATAAGAACATAAGAAATTAGGAGACTGCAAGAGGCCAGTTAATTACCTATACGAGGCAGTTCCTTGTCTATACGAGGCAGTTCCTTGTCTATACGAGGCAGGCTTGTAGGAAAAATTCAAAGTTCTCAGGTATGGGAAAAATGAGAACCTAAGAATTAACAACTATCAGACTGGGAAGATATAAATTGAGGAAGAGGAGTCTCTTCGGGATCTCGGTGCGTGGGTCAGCAATGACTTCACATACAAGACCCACATTAACGCTACCTATTGACTCAGCACTTACTACGTGTCTATCCAGCCTATTCCAATCGTTCACCACTCTGTTAGTGAACCAATATCTATCTATGTCTGTCCTGTTTTTCTAGCTTGTACCCATTTCCACGTGTCCTATCCTGACTACTAAATTCTAAAACCTCATCAATGTTTCCTTTATTGAATCCTTTTACCCATTTGAAAACCTCAATCATATCCCTCTTGCTCTCCTTCTCTTTAGGGAATGGAGATTAAGACGTTTTAACCTATCTTTGTAGGGTAAATTTCTCAGCTTCTGAATCATCTTGATAATTCTTCTCTGAACTGCCTCCAAGGAGCTTATAGCCTTCCTATAATAAGGGGACCAAAATTGAGCAGCATAATCTAGGTGGGGTCTAACTGGCGCTAAATATCTCAGAATGACCTTAGAACGCCTATTTGTCACACACCTACTAATAAATCCCAGTATCTTGTTGGCCCTATTTCTAGCTATAATACACTGTTCCCTGGGGCGCAAGTCACTGCTTATTTGAACTCTTAAGTCCCTCACACTATATGACCTTCCTAAGGTATTGTCATTTAATGTGTAGTCTACAGACCTATTACCTTTACCTACGCTCATAATGCTAAACTCGTTAACATTAAACTGCATCTGCCATTTCTCTGGCCACTCGTACAGCCTATTTAATTCATCCTGCAGCATCCTAGCATCATCTAAATTCTTTACAAGATAAAGATTAAACATTATTATAGGCCTCTCTTTTTCCCTATACTTATTCTAATTATATCACTACTAGCAGACAAGGTAGAGATGATAAGATGAACATAAGAGTGAACTGATGTAAACTTTGTAACTCTCTTCCTTTGTCTGTTTTTCCACCTCTAATGTTAACTGGACCTCCTTCCGTCCTCTTTACAGGTGGTATATTATTATTTTTAATGTATTTTTGTTGTCCCTTAGCCAGTACCCTTTTAATGTAAAAAAAAACAAACAATAACACACACATATATAACCTGTACATATCTTTATTACGACACAATTCACTTCACTCCAAATATTAGACTAAAATCTAATAAATAAATTCAAAAAAATACATATAACAAATCTTAAACTAGACTCAAGAGAAGAATTTCACCATCTTCCTCTTTTTTCTAGCTGGACAACTATCTACTGCCTCACTACTACTACCTTTTGTCTCCTCCTCATCGCTGTCTGATCGATGGAAGGAGTGGAAGGTGTAGAGTGGAGGCGGCCGGGCGACAAAGGGGTCTAGAGTCCACTTAGGAAATATGCGCTTGAATAAGTGGAGAAGAACCGTATCTTGAGACTTGAGCTGCCCGTTGAAATAGCACTTCATATGCCCGTGGGTTCCTGTGTGAAGGAGGAGGAGGAGTTATAATCATATAATTTAACACTTAACCTAACCTAACTTATTGATTAACACGCCCATGGTCTTGTTAACTCACCTAGTGGTTCTTTGATGTGTCCTCGCCGGCCCCATTTGGTTCGCAGTTCCACCGGTTTGAACCACAACACGTCTTCCCGGTTGAAGAACATGTAGCGAACCACTGCTGTCTTGCGGTTCACCTATGCAAAAGAAAATACTGTGTTATAGGAAGGGTGACTGGAAAAAATATAAATCTCTCGCCTTTGTTCATTTTGTATAGTGAGAAAAATTAGCAAAGAAAATAACTTACCTTGAATGGATGGCCACTCAGCACCACTCTCTTGGTCACTATCCTCTTGGGGTCAACATTTAGCAAGGATCCTGTGCCCACTAAATCCTGCAGAAAAAACAATGATATATACAATAATAATAAGCAACAATAATAATAATACAATAATAATAATAACACACACACCCTTCCTTACCTGTGCTCCGTCCGGCTGCTGTCTAAACACCAATACCGAGGCAGGAGAGAAGGTGATTGGTGCAAACATAGAGGCAACAACTGTAGTTCCCGGATGGAAATACCGAGCATACTGTTATGGGGAGAAAGGGAACTGTGTTGATACATTAAACAACATCCATAAAGAATATTAATAAATGTATTGAATTATTGAATCTTTGACGTAACATTTTGAAAAACTTCTATATAAATAAATGAATAAAAAAAAAAAAAAAAGGCCGTAGTTATTATATTCAAAACCAAACAATTATATATATAGTTATTATTCAAAACTAAACAAAAATTCCACATAACTCATTAACAAACTCAACATAAAACAACATTAACAGCCTCACCTTATGTTTATTCCCACTGGTATGCTCGCTAAACACCGGACAATTAGCAAACCTCCGATACCCTAAGTGGAATATGAGTCGTTCTTTTGACTTAATTGGCCTGAAATGACCTTGTGCATGTGACTTGATGACCAGGTTAACCACGGATGTTTTCTGTTCGTGTGGTAGGACTCCGAAGAGGACCAAGGGGGAGTGTGTGGCTAAGTGGTCCTTGTAGAGGTGTTGTGGTACTTCTTTAAGGTCAACCACGATGAACCAACCCGGCTGAAAGGAGAAGGAGGAAAATAAATGAAAATAAATAGGTAATGATAATGGCAGAAAAATAAATGAAAATAAATAATGATGATGAAATAAAGAAAATCAAATAAAAATGAAGCAAAATGAAAGGAAACAATAATAATAATGAATAATTGAATAACATCAGTAAATAAATCAAGACAAGAAAAGACAAGGAAAAAAAATAAAAATAAAATAAAATAAAATAAATAAATAAATAAATAAATAAAGGGGAAAAAATTAAATACAAAAACAGTAATAATAAATAATAATATAATAAAAATACAATCTATACTCCCACAAATAACATCCTACAAGACAACATCATCCTTACAACAACTCCTACACTCACATCCTACACAAAAAATCAAATCTCAGGTATTAGGTCCTAACGTCTTAAAAATCCCATGTCTTTACCATAGCTCCTTCCCTCTCTTCAGCCAGGACTCGTTTCCTACTCCGCTGGAAGTCCTTAAACTGAAATATCCTGGAATAATCAACTGGAAGGTTCTCGCTGGGGTCCCAGGCTGAGGTTCGGAAACTCTGGAGTCCTCGGTACTTTTGGAACCGAACTCGAGCCGGGGTGTCTTGGGGTGTGTCTATTTCATCAGGAAACATGGCGTCCTCTCGGGCATCTGGAAATTAGATTAAGTTAGGTTAGATTAGGTAAGGTAAGGTAAGGTAAGGTAAGGTAAGGTAAGGTAAGGTAAGGTTAGGTAAGGTAAGGTAAGGTAAGGTAAGGTAAGGTAAGGTAAGGTAAGGTAAGGTAAGGTAAGGTTAGGTTAGGTTAAGTAAGGTAAGGTAAGGTAAGGTTAGGTTTTTTCCCTTCTCTCTCCACTTTTTTCCTGTCCCGTCCACTTACTTTTTAACTTATTCAGTGAATCCATTTCTTCCCCATAATCCACCTTGTCATCATAATTAGCTCCTTCATTATCATTCATTGTCATTGTCTCATATTCATCGTCGTCGTCACTTTCTTCCCTGCCGTCACTGTCCTCATCTTCATCCTTGCAGTCGTCTTGTGACATTGTATCGATGGGAGAGTCACATTCTTCGTCACCTTCGTCTCCTCCTTCACCTTCCTCCTCGCCGATGCTTCCTCCTTCCTCTGTTGGAGGTAAGAATGTGAGCATATATAAGAACATAAGAATAATAAACGAATAAATAAATAGAATTAAAATAAATGAATAAATAAAATAAGATAAAAATGTAAGAAAATATAAGAACATAAGAAATGCTTCCTTTCTCCGCCGCAGAAAATAACAAAAGAACAGCAGAAAATTAGAACACATATAAAATGGTAAGAAATATAAGAAATACAAGAAATATAAGGTAAGTAAATAAGAACATAAGAAAATAACACATTAACATTTCATAATAATCACAGCTACACAAAAAATAATCAAATCCACATAAATTAGATAAAAAAACAAAAAAACCAATTCAACGTAACTTAAACATATACAAGAAAGAAAGGTTTAAAATCTAATATATTTTTTACCATTATCACTGTCTAGTATCCAAGCTGCCTGATACTCTGAGGTGCCTTTGGGGACCCTCTTAGTGCGTGTCTTAGAGGCTCCCTCCTGCTCGGCCTCAGCAAGCTCATCCTCAGTGGGCCAAGTCTGTTCACCTTCCATGGGGTCTACCTGGAAAATAATAGTAATAGTAATAGTAATAGTAATAGTAATAGTAATAGTAATAGTAGTAGTAATATTATATAATAAATAGTTAGAAAGACCCCATGAAAAGTATTACAATTCTAGCCACTCATTGATCTTACTTGAGATTAAAAAAACAATTAATTAAAGAGGACACAACAATATACTCATAAAATTAAAAAAATACACTTAATAATATAACAAACCCTTAATTATATAGACACTTAAATTACATAATAAACCCTTAAATTATAATAGGGAAACGTAATCAAATCTCACATCAATAGTAGAAGTGAGAGATTCTTGCTTATCTGGATCTGCTTCCTCTAGTAAATCCAGCTCCTCATCCAGCATAGAACCTTCCTTCACCCGGCGGTCCAGTGGGTAAGGGTCGGTCCGTAGGCTGATCCGGGACACCTGGTACTCCCCCCACCCTGGGACATGGACCAGATTGTTGGCAGATAACGGCTGGCCTCGTAAATACCCATGGATTCGCAGTGTACCGGTAAGACCCTAGAACACAACACAACACATTATTATTATTACTATGACTATTATTATTATTATCATTATTATTATTGTTATTATTACTATTATTATTATTACCCTCATCCTTGGCTCGGTTCTCTAATAGCATAGGAAAAAAAGAAGTTAATAAAATATATATTAAAAAAGAGAAAAGAAAAGAAAAAAGAATATATATAAATTTGTCTAATAAAGCCAATATTAGAACACCTTAGGAATCAAGAAAAGTAAATATAGATATATACAAAAACCAACCTTTCTCTATATTATTAAGTTAACTTAAGTTAGGTTAGGTCACATCTCTCACCTCTGGGAAGTATTCTAACTTCTCTGCCATAACATGAGGCCTGTTATCCCTGAAGAATATTGGTCTTTGTTTCTGAGCACCAATGTGTCTTAGTATCATGAGTGCATCTTGTGTCTTGTCTACAGTGTGCAGCTTGGCAGGACCCGGGAACCTCAATTCTATCTCCTTGGCTAAGTTCTGCTTCACCTGGTGCTTCCTCTGGTAAATTGGGGAGGACAGTGTATTTTTAAGAATCAATGCAATGAATTTCTATATTTTTAGAATCAATGCATATTTGTATAAGTTGCATATATATATCGTAAGTTTAGAGTAGAAAGGGATTATATCACAAGCTATATACAAAC
>JAXIVD010000332.1:154239-174239 GCA_036785275.1 Cancer borealis | reverse complement strand
TGAATGCTGACCTGTCACTTGTTCTTCCACTTTGCTCTTCCACTTTGATGTGTGTGTGTGTGTGTGTGTGTGTGTAAATATTGATACTTTTAATACAATTCCCAGGTTGTTTTTTATCTTCTTTTTTTTTCCACTTGATACACCGGTTGTCTGTTAGTGTGTATTTTTCTCACATTTCCAAAACACGCTTAATATTCTGTCAATTTAGCATAAAACTGGATATAACTTGACTAAATTAGTATTACGTTCAATCTGGTTTTAATGTACTGTAACTGCCTTTCAAAATCTGTTTCATTCCTGTATTCATTTCAATTTTACTTCAGTTGTATTCACATTTCCAAAACACTCTTCATGTTCTATTTATACATGGTTGAGTTATGCAGGTCAATCTGGCTTCAATATATACTGTAACTCTTTTAAAATCAGTTTCATTCCTGTATTCATAACTTTACTTCAGTTGTATTTGTGTTTTTATATCATATCAATGTTAATATTCCTTCCATAATAGGTTTTTTGAGCAATGTTTCCTTATTACTGTTACTTCTGCTTGCGGTTACGGGAAATTTATTCTAATACGTAGATCAATTATTTTCTTTGAGGAATAATGCTTCTGAGTTGTCAATTGTTGTCATGGATTTTCATAAGTTCATGGATATTAAACGTATATATTATTTTTTCTTCTTCTCATGTTTTGCTGCGTGTGAATGACCGAGTGAAAAGGTCTTTTACGCAAAACTGTGATACATTTTCTTATATTTTATAAATGCCGATCTGCCTTCCCTCAGCTAAGTTTTATTTTTCTAATAAGGAAACAATTATTTTTCATCCTTATTCACAATCTTTCATCGTCAATCGTTTATAATTAATTACGTTCTTTTAATGTAACTCGTGAAAAAAATATATATATACAACATCAAGGCCAACATATGTATGGCCTTTTTGTCTTTATAAATATGATGAGATGTTTTATTCCTTATTGTTGAGATTTTATTATTATTATTATTTAATTATCATCATTGTAAAAATTTTAAAAGTCAATTCATAAACTGGGGTCTTGACATTTTTACGTGTTACTGTATCTATACATTCGCTGTTTTCGTACTTTCGTCTCGTTTATTGTAAATAGAATGTAAATATTTAACCCTTCCGGCCTGGATGTAGTGACAGACACACACAGACACCTGGATAATTAATAGCAGACAGACACAAGAAACCTAACCTTATTATTTTGTGAGTATAGTTGTAAAAAGAGAATTACACACACACACACACACACACACACACCAGGCTGAGGGAGTGTTTTTGTATTGGAAGGAAGGAAAGTGTGGTGGTGGTGGTGGTGGTGGTGGTGGGGTGTTATGTACGTACTAGTTAATGGAGGAACAGAGAGGGTGTGTGTGTGTGTGTGTGTGTGTGTGTGTGTGTTAACCCAAATGTTCTATACAGCTGTGTTTTAGAGACTCATTATTTTTTCAGGAATGAATGCAAAGTGAAAATTCTTACTCTGGCAATTAGTTTACTTGTAATTACGAAACAATTATTAATATGGTGATGTAGTTGGAAGTTAAATAATGGAATAATTATTTTGTTATGAATGAGTGAAAGATGAGGTGAATGAAAGGTTAGGTTTGTGTATGAATAATTGTATAATTGTTATATTTCATTCCTATCATCTTCCCTTCTCTACCCTTCCCCTTTCCCTTCCCCTTCCTTCCTTCTTACATGCTCTCTATCCCTCTCTGGCCCATCCTTCATTACATTCTCAGTGTCTTAACTAAGTATTAAACATAAGGTTAACTATTTTTTATAAGGTTTTAAAATATGTAAAATGGTTATATACAGAAATTGTTAAAGAATAAAAAAAAAAAAATCTACAAGTTTATTTGTTTATAATTTGTGTCCTTTCTTTTTTAAGTTTACGACTGAATTTTCTCTCGTTTAAATTGATGTTATTGAATCTATTTCCTCAATGTGATGGGAAAACCAACATTGATTTAGTTGTTTAGTTCAGTTTAATTATTCTTCACTTTAAAAGATTTCTATTTCAACTTTTGCATAAGTGAATCCCTTACCAACAACACAATCTATAGTTTATATCCCAGAGAGATGGTTAAACATCAGTGGTAGGCAAGATGTTAGAAGCTATCATACTCACAGATACTCACAGAAGATCCCCTGGAAGAGGCTTACGCCTGTGACTCCAGATCTACATAAGTACTATCATAGCAACGGCAGTCTTCTTCTTGATGGATTTTTTTTATTTTGGTCTTTGTTCTTGGTTGTTACTCGTTGCCTTCATCTTCCTTGGTGCCCAGCAGTGATATCCTGGTGAGGACGGAAGTGAAGCGATGGAAGGCAGCAGAGGAGGTAATGGTGAGGCCCTCCAAATGCACTACTCTCACACCACCACCACCATCACCCACCACAACGTTCTGGAACACCACAACACCACAATTATACCACCACAACACCACGAGGAAATACATGACTACAGAACATTATTACTCGTCATTTTATCTAGTTTTCATTCATGTACAGTCTTAAACATTATCATACAACTTTGTAGTCCTAACCTAATCCAACTGAGCTTAACTTAACCTCACCTCACTCTAACCTAACCTAACACTCACCCTAGTATGGGGGCTGAAGGTGGCACATGTGGCACCCGGCACTGCATGGGTGATGATGGGTGTGTGGGTGGACACGGATATATCCCACAGATGTAGTCCCCCCCCGTGTACGCTGGCTATTAGGTTGTTGTACCACGGACACCAACACGCATCCAAGTACCCGCCAGGACTAGACGAACCCTTCAAATGGTACCAGGAATGAGAGGTGAGGGAAAATTATTATCAGTTTTGGTTCATCAAGTATTTTTCACATGAGGCTCAGAAAAGTTACGAGGACATTGAATAAGAAAAAATAAATGATGTTTTTAGCTAAATATATATTTTTCACAAATCTATAAACATTGGAGGAATTAAAAAAAATAAAGAATAAAAAAGAACACAGTTTGGGCTTAAAGAAAATAATTATTAAAAAAAAAATTAAATAAACTTAAACGAATAATGCAAATATCAAAAACAAATTAAACAACCCATAAAAAAAAATAAAAAACATAAATTACACACACACACACACACACATACTTGTGGATTTTTCAGTATACAGTGTGAGTCTCTTCTATCCACATGCCATAACCTCAGTGTGTCATCCAGGGCCGCGGACAAGAACACTACGGAAGGGTCAGGCGGGGTCATAGGTCGCCAGTCAAGAGAGGTCACCATTCCTCGGTGACCTTGGAACACTGCCACACTACCACGACGCTCAAAGGTCCGGCACTGCAGTGGGTAAAGGATTTAACTCAGACCGGCGGATTCATAGTCAGACCTGCTAACCACTGCACCTCTGAGGCACACACACACACACACACACCAGTCATACCAGTGTAAGACAATCATTAAACTTATGCATCATGGTAAAGGAGTCAAGATAAAGTCCAACAGTTATTTTGTATGATCAAGTTTTCATTTTGACTTACTACTTACTACTTTATATTCAGTTGTAAGATGGAAGAATAGTAACTAACCATTAACAGGTGTCCGGCAACAGTCCCCAACAGGTATGACGTTGGATCACCTGGACGGAACTTTAGCACAGTGGCCGGTACTGTTTCGGGGAGGAGTTGACCGCCACCTGAAGGCCCTCCTCCTCCTCCTCCTCTATCTCCCTCGGCCAGACGCAGGATTTGACTCAGGCCGCCGATGATTTCAAGAGAGACGTATGGAGGGAGGCAGACTTTCATGAGGGCTGCAAGGAGGGTGTGTTAGGAAGGAAAGGTAAGGAGGTGTTAGGAAGGAAGAATGTGTAAGAATGTGCAAGAAAAAACAAGGAGGAAGAGTGTGTGAGTGTAAGAAAGAGTCCTGTAAGTCACACACACACACACACACACACACACACACACTTACAGGTGCATCTTGCCAGGCCTCCCTCCTCCCCTAACACCCATTCTTTAACCAAGCCGTCCTCTGAAGCTGTAACCAAGGTCTGCTGTACTGAACCTTCCTGTAACATGTATAAGTGAAGACAATATCCTTAAATAATATACTAATCTCCGAGATAGTGAACTTAACACAATCTTAAACAATGGTAATTTACTCAGGTAGTGAACTGATTTGGTTATATATAAAACAGTTTAATAAAAAGTCCAGAGTATGTTAATGATAACTAGTCTCGTTTAATGTTCTAGTTTACTATCACTATTACTATTACTATTACTATTATTATTATTATTATTATTATTATTATTATTATCCGTGAATTCTTACCTTAGTGTTGCCTTGTGGTGCCGGCCTCCACTCTACAGACCACACGGGAGCACAGTGCTTGTCCACACTACCACTGGGGGGACAAACACACACACATACATACATATATACATACACACAGGGAGATACAGTAGGTGTATATTGCTCTTGCATGGAGTAGTTCTTTTCAGTTTTTTCTTGTGCACACACACACACCTCACCTAGTGTCGAGCAGTAGGTGTGGGGGCGCGGGTGATGCCAGCTGGTACACCCTAAGGCTGCCGTCCAACAGTGCCACACAACACAATTCAGGTGCCGATGGACACCAGCTAACGGCAGTGGCAGGACCCGGAAGTGCCAGTCTAAAGGGAGAGTTGGCTATTAGTATTTCCTGACTCACTTCACTTTCACCTCAACACTCACTTCAAACACTTCACTTCACTTCAAATAATCACTAACTAATGACTTTCCTTACATGGATGTCTGACTCAAGCTTTACATGAGGTTAGGTTAGGCTAGGTTGAGTAGGAGGAAGGTTGGGTTAGGTTAGGGTGATTAATAGGAAGGGTTGACGTCCACTAACCTCACCTCGGGTTCACCAATTCTCTTTCCGTTCCATCCACACAGGAACCCTTGAGGCTCGGCCGTGAAGGAAAGATTACCATACGCAGCCAACACCAACCACTGACACAAGTAAATACAAATAAAGTAATGCACATCACCCATTAAGGTTCCAAATACACCAAGAAAACAATCATATTCATCAAAAAATCACTATCAGTTATACAAATATGGCAGAAAATTGATAAGAAGCTGAAGAAAACTGATTCAATTCATTCAGATATGTCCACAAGTCTGCACCAGGAAGGCTGACACACACACACACACACACACACACACAACAGGAGACTCACCTGGGAATTCCTACAAAAGGTAATGCAGTTAACTCTTCTTCCTTCTGTAGCAGGGGACAGGAACCTCCATAGCTCCCCTGCTCGACACCCTTCCCCTTCCCCTTCCCCTGCCTCTTCCCCTGTCCCTGTCCCTGCCACACTCCGCCCTGCCAACTCTAAGGAAATCACTTTAATTAATACTTGATTTGTTAACTTAGAAGTATGTAAATGTGTTTTTTATCGTTATTAATTACCTCAACAAACAGACAGACAGACAGAGAGACAGATAGATAGGTGAAGAATTATTAACATTTATTCACCTCTCAGCTTATAGATGTGTGTATATGTGTACAGAACCAACATACAGACATACACATACCATGGAAGTGAAAGGAGAGAGAGAGAGACAGAGAGAGAGAGAGATTACTATATTATCATTACTTATAGATAGAATTAATACACGACAGATATATATTTACGTGAGTTTGAGTGTGACTTCTCGGAGTAATTTGAGTCTTTGAACACGTGGAGTAAGTGGATATTATCAGTGGAGGAGAGTTGACGCTCCACCCAGCCTAACCCTCGAAGCAGACCATCCACCCTCACTCCACCCATCTCCTCCTCCACCTCCTCCTCCTCCAACTCCAACTTCTTCTTACTCTCTCCTTCCTTCTCTTCCTTCTTCCCTGAAATATATAGTTTGATGTAAATAGATACATAGGAAAACATGAATAGTATTTTGATATGATATTTATATTTGAATAGGAATAATAAATAGTATATAAAAATAATAGAATAAAACAAATTTGGTTATAAATAATCTATAAAAATACAGAAATGAATCGAGAATTAATCAAGGTTTTTGTTCCTATTACTCTGCTATGCCTTCGGGTGAAATAAAATCATTATTATCATTATCATTATTATTATTATTATTATTTTCTTACCTTCAGCTGTCCGATATTCATCGTACAGACTCCACTGGGTTGCCATCACACTGTTCTCCTACGACAGACAGACATAGACCAGACAAAAGATATATTACTACGGAAAGAAACATCTACCCAAGAGAGAGGAGATATTGCTACGGAAACAATATCTACCCGAGAGAAGATAAGTATATTACTTCGGCAGCGGTATCTGACACATACTTAATCTTTTATGCTATTGGAGAACCAGCCAAGGGCATAAAACCTAACCTAACCTAACCTAACCTAACCTAACCCCCCAGCTGTGGTGCCTGACCCCAGCAATTCCTTCCGAGTACACAGCTTAAGCATGACGGGGTCTGGACGGGGACTCAATAATCTGTCAGCCAAGTGAATGCAAGGCCAGCACACTACCACTGTTAGTTAAGGTAATAATTATATTACATTCATATTATTTCATTCACTCATAAAGTCAAGTGTTAAATCCATTCAATATAAATATAGATTAACATAGATCAATAAAAATATATAAATCAAATATATATTAATATGAATACATAGAAATATAAAATAAATATCAAGTTGTACCTTAGTTGTAGTAGCAGATTTTTGAGTAGTTTTATCCATGTTATATCTGGGATGAGTCTGACATGTGACCTCTCTTGACCTCACTGACCCACTCATACGTTTCTGAAGCCAAGCAACATTACAAACATGAGGCGATTACATCTTAAAATAACCTGAGTTAACCTAACCTCTATATTATAATTTCTATTGATTGAAATATATTTTTTACTCATTATATAGAAATTGTTAGTTATAAATTAATACCAATATATTTAAGTACCTCCTTTCTAACCCCCTCCCCTCATACACACATTTTACCTGTCTATCTATCACCTATTACCTGTCACCTGTCTATTACCTGTTCGTAATCCTTCCATTGTGTTAGAAGTACAGCTGCTAATTCATCTTCTTCATGGACGGATGTATTTTCTTGATAGTATAAATCTAAGGTTCCTGTCTCCTGTAGCTGTACTCTTAATATCATGTCTCTGTCTGTTTCTCTGTTTGTGTCTGTCTGTGTAGCATCAACCCCCATTGGTACTCGTGTATGTGTTTATTTTGGCACTGTTATATATGTGTTTATTGTGGCACTCTATCCGCCATTGGCACTATTTTGCTAGTTTGGTGTGTGGTAATTCATGTCTGTCTAGTTCCTGTTACTGTCTGTGTTACTCTCTCCTCTCGCTTGTCTGTCATTCTACTGTACGTTCCGTCACTCGTGTTTCATTCTGTCACTGGCTCTTACTCTCTCCTGTTACTGTGTGTTATTCTCTCCTTCTTGCCACTAGTTCTGTCTCTTATTTGTCACGTTTTCCTGTTTATTCTCGTCTTCTTTGTTGTGTTAGGGCCGGAACCACTTTAGGAAAGCGCAGGTGAGGCGGCTGACAGGTGGTCATGTGTCAGGGTGTGTGCCCGCCGCCGCCAGCAGGGTGCGGGTGGGCAGGTGTTCAGGGCGAGAAGTTGGTTGCGTTGTAGTACTCGGTGGGAGTATTCGCGTCTTCCTGTCACTTGTGTGTTTTGTGCTGTCAGTAGCGTCTCGCCGTTACCTAAGAAACCGTCTTCTTCTTCTTCTTGTGAGCTTTATACTTATTTATAATCCACTCTCTTCTTTCTACCTCACTCTTTACTCTATTATTTATCTATTTTATTCCATATTGATCTATTTTTCTCTTTCCTGCTTTTGACATTCCAAATGCAAGGATGCTGCTTTAATAGTTCAATAAAGGTGAGTGTTGCTCGTCGTCCACTCTATGGGGCTAGGTGAAGGTGAGTGAGCCATGCGGGGGAGCGACGCGTTCTCCCCCTTCGTGACTCACAGATTAGCACTGGATGCATGTCCATCCCGTCGGGAAGGCCCGCGCCTCACGCGTGATGTAGAGAACACGCTGCTTTCAACACCACCACTAACATGCATTGCTGCACGAGGCACAGGGTGGGTGGACGGGGTTTTACACTCTGCTCGTCTCCGGCAGGACACACTAGCGCTGGTGGCCTCGTGTTCCACCCGAGCCACCCGCCTGTACTACATATAAGAACATAATAACATAAGAAATGAGGAGACTACAGGAGGCCAGTTGATGACCTATATGAGGCAGCTCCTTGTCTCCCATCCTTGGAGTAATCCAATATTTAACCATCCCACCTGCCATCCCTACACGGACGGTTCAGTTGGAGAAAGGCACACTGCGGGTACAGCTCTTGTGTGTGAAGCACTTATATTATCACACAGGCTTGCGCCGTACACCACCGCATTCCAGACAGAGATAAATGCACTGCTTCTTGCACTCCGACGTGCTGGTGAAGGGTACGTCGTGTACGTAAATACATCTATTCACAGACTCCCTCGCTCCCTCTATCACCACTCTCAGAAACACAACATCCACCAACAACTGGCTATTCACTACCGGAGCGACACTGCAGTCACCTGTCACCTGTCATTGGGTCCCGGGGCATGGTGGTGTCTAGGGGAATGAGAAGACTGACATAGCGGGTGGAACTGAACTCGCTGGTGCGGGGCCACCAGTCACTTTTACCATCCTTCCAAGCGCCTCCTCCATAAAGACAGCAGTCAACAGAGCGGCGATATGAAAGTCACGCCCACGCCCAGCCTATTCAACACCGCGGTGGAGGAAAGGTGAAGGGTCTCGGCAACCCGATGAGAGATTGAGAACCATGCACTCCTGCACACGTCATTCACCTGCGTCTTGGGCACCTGTGTTCTAGGCAGATACGCTAGACAGAACCAGAGCCTTGCACCTTACCCACACTGCTTGCTGGAGGAGATAGACCCTCTTAACAATGTATCCGCCGCCATGTTACCTGTGTAACTACCGACGCACAACATTGACGGAATCTAGATCGCCTTTGTGTGCCCTAGATAGATGGGACACGATACACAATCAAGCAAGCAAATAAATTATTTTTGTTATCTATTTTCTTATCCTTTCCTTCATTGCTGTACAATGTATTAATTCATATAATTTTCTACGTAGCTTTGACGGAAATTAATTAATTTTGAGCCAGAATTTTTTTCTTTAATTTAACATGAAAAATATTTGTCCTGCACTAAAAACGTATAGAGACAAATTTATTGAACTTGATAATTACTACATGATGCATTTACTATTTTTCCAATATCTCACATAGGTTAAGATAAAAAACAGCATATATTAAAATACACAAATGTATTTCAGTAGCCTTGTACAATACACAGAATGTTATACAGAAAAATGTTGAATAATTATAAAAATACTTAAGTCTATTCTAGTACCTTGTGTCTTTTATTTTTAGTAGATATAATTACAGTCATTAAACTGATATTAATTGAGCCAAATACATCCTTAATCTACACATTTTAAAGTTAAAATCATTAATAATAGTATTTATTCCCACAGACATACAGACAATATTCGCTTATTCACTAAAATGACTTATAATATTCTTAAAGTTCATGATAAAATGAATCTTAAAGTTAGTATAGTAGTATAATACTTAAATATTGACTAAGTATACTTAAATATTTAAATTGACTATTTTATAAAGCCATTGTGGGAATATAAGTAATTGTGTATTATAGGAAAAAACACTGAATATTTGAATAATGGCACAAACAAACAAACATGTACACACATACTACATACAAACATACACACACACACACACCAAAAAAAAAAAAAAATAATAAAAAAAAAAAAAAAATAATAATAATAATAATAATCACACAACCTTATAAAACTGTAAAACCCGAGAATTTTCTGACCTAACCTCTTTGTTTTTTCGGGTCACGAGAGGCTTCTTAAGGTCAGGGACTCTTTGACCTTTCCCCTTAAGAGGCACTTGATTCTCTTTGTCTCTGGTCATCCCTGAACCTAACCTCTTGACCTTGCCAGCTGAAGAAGGAAGATGAGGATGTGAAATGACCTTATCTGACCTCATTTCATCATTCCTGTGACCTTTTTTATCCTTAGTATTAGCATTGACTCCCTTTGAGGTCATTTCAATTATTTTCTCTTGACATTTATTAACTTCAGCTCGGGTTGTGTTAGCTTCATGTTGACCTTCTCGGCATCCTACAGGAATATTTGAGTGACCTTGGATATCCTTTAGGCCTTGAATAGAATCCTTAGGGTCATCTTTAGAGGTCCTTGCAAGAGTAAACACACAGCCTGTTTTCTTTCGGCTTTTAGGGTTGTCTAAAGTATTGCTTTTAAAAGGTTGTGTGTTCGGTCCATCCCTGAATAATACACGTTTCCCTTGGCATGCACTCCCTGACCCCACCTGACCTCCTCTCATCTCTAAGAAGGGGTTGTGTAGCACCTTAGGGTCGGGTCGCGCTGTCGTGACCTCTTGTGTTTCGTCTAAATCCGGGCTAACAGTTGTGTCGAGGTCAGAGGTCGCATGCAATCTAGGTCGCGCTTGACGGAGAAATATTTGCGCTCGGACTAAATGTTCTCTCGCTTCTCTCTCCATACCGGCGATTTTTCTCTCTCTAATATTTGCTTCTCGCTCTCTCTCTCTAACAGCTATTTCTCTCTCTCGTAGAAGTAAGTCATTTTCTCGGAGGGAGAGTAAGCGCTCTCTCCAAGCTGTTTGTGGCATTCCCCCGCAGGCGCAGGTATTGGCAGGTATGTGGTAGGTAGATGACAGGTGTGTGGTGGCAGGTGTGTGGTCGCTTTGTCTCTCGTTAAGGTGTGATACAGGTGCGGAATTTGGGATTTTTGTTTCGGTTGTGTTGGGTTTGGTAATATTTTGATTTTTATGTTCTTGTTTTTTGTTTGTCTCTCTTTCCTTCTTCTCTTCTTCCTCTTCGTCTCTTTTATCCTTTCTCTTGCTATTTACATTATTACATTCTCTCTCTATCAATCTTCTTTCTCTATGCACTAATATTTCTTCCTCACTCTCTTTATCTACACATACATCACTTATTTTCTCTCTCTCTTCCTCTTCCTTATTTCTATTGCACACCTCCTCCTCTTCCTTCTTTCTAATACACTCCTCCTCTTCCTTCCTTTCATCCCACACATCCTCCTCCTCACAATCCTTAACACACTCCTCCTCCTCCTTCCCTTCTCCTCCAACGTGAGAGAGGGAGAGGGAGAGGGGGTCAGAGGGAGGGGGAGGAAAGTGTGCTAAGAGTGCTGAGTGGTGAAGTAACATCAGTGCTGTTGGCCGGAGAAAGTGCTGATAGGTTAGCAGTTGGCTGAGTATATCTTGTAACTCAGTGCTGTAGTGAACTGGAATAGGCGGGTACCTGGGGGGGGGAGAGAGAGAGAGAGAGAGATTTAGTTATGTAGAATCTTCTATAAACATTCAATTTTGTTACCCAACCTAACCTAATAATAATACCAAAATAATTATAGTATTGCTTCTACGTAAATATTAAGGGATAAATGTATTTCTCTCTCTCTCATGTACACATACACACATGCAAACATACGTACACTGTCACACGTATACTTACTTAGCCTGTTTTATTTTAGCGGCCAGGTGTGCGTGTGTGTGCGCTTGGAAGGGTGGATGCAACGCACACAGCTCGTACACAAGGCAGCCTAAGGACCACATGTCACTCTTGTCATTGTATTCCTGACCTTCAATGATCTCCTGTAAGTATTATCATTATCATTATTATTATTAGTAGTAGTAGTAATAGTATCATCATTGTTATTATTATTTTCAACTACACTTTTCATCTCCTTGTTGTATTAATAGTAGAAATAGAAATAGTAGTAGTAGTAGCTGTAGTAGTAATAGTAGAAGTAGAAATAATAATAGTAGTAGTACTAGTAATAATTGTATCAAAGTAATAAACACACACCAATTAGTCTCCCATCCTACACACAATCCTACCATCCTACAACACAATCCAACACACACTTACAGGGCTCATATAGTAGGGCGTCCCGACAACAGAGGTGGCAAAGCTTGTCTCTGAGTTAAGAGTTCTTGCTAGACCAAAGTCACCTAGTTTGACCTCACCAGACGCCCCGAGGAACACATTGGCGGGCTTGATATCACGGTGGAGGATGACCTGACCTCTAGTGGCGGCGGTGGTGGTGGTGATCTGGCTGTGGCATACTTTGAGGGCCTCGCAAATCTGTGGAGGAGGAGGAGGAGGAGGATTACACACACACACACACCCACACATCTGTTTCATAATCCTCCACACAAACTCCACAGGTAGAAAGATACACACACAGAAACACACACACACACACACACACCTGTTTCATAATCCTCCACACAAATTCTTCAGGTAGAAAGGTGCCTGTTTGCCTACACTTGGCTATAAGGGCCTTCAAGTCTCCCCCGCGGCAGTACTCCATTAGGATGTAGAGTGTGGTTGAACGCCGCTCTACAATGTGATGGAGGAAACGCACTATGTTGGGGTGGTGGAGTTGGCGGAGGAGGTTGACTTCTAACACCAGTCCCTGTAATGTGGTAGTGGTGGTAGTGGTAGTAGTAGTGGTGATGGTGGGATAGTAGTAGTGATAGTAATGGTTAATATAATGTTGATAATAATTATTTCAAACTACTATTACTATTGCTGCTACTACTGTTACTACTACTACAACTACTACTACAACTACTATTACTACTACTACTACTACTCTTACCTGTTTTTCCACCTCACTCATTGGTCCATAGTTAAGTTCTTTCCAAACTAGAATTTGTCCATCACTGATTCGCTTCACCTGTTCGTAAAATATAAAAAATAAAAAAACAATTAGAGAGAGAGAGAGAGAGAGAGAGAGAGAGAGAGAGAGAGAGAGAGAGAGAGAGAGAGAGAGAGAGAGAGAGAGAGAGAGAGAGAGAGAGAGAGAGAGAGAGAGAGAGAGAGATAATAATAGTTACCTTCCTCACTGTCCCATGAGATCCGTTTCCAATTGTTGATAAAACTTTAAAATCTTCTAGTTTGGGCCCCATTTTTTTCTTGTTTCTTCTCCTTCCTTTCTTCCCTCTTTTCTTTCTTCCTTCTTTCGTTCCTTCCCTCTCTCTTGTTCTTCCTTCTCCTCCCTTCCTTCGTTCCTTCTCTCTCTCTCTCTTTCTTCACCTATGAATAAAATAAAATAAAATCAACTTCATTTTAACATATAATCATTAAAACAATGATTTATTTTGAATTTAAACGTGGACTTAAAATGTAGAAGTTGTGAAAATATTCCCCTTATTTCATATACCTTATTTTTCATTATTTATCTTATTCATACATTCATGAACACCACAAGGGGTTAGTTAATTATCCTAATGTTCCCTTGTTAATTGATTATCTGTTTACACAAGGTGGTTAATGGAGTAAATTGAATAATAAAATAATTACCTGAGAATCCCACTTGAATCCCGTCCCTGTATCTTCCTCTTCTTCTTCCTGTGAACTTTTGTGTTTATTGACATTCTCGGCTCATTTCTTGGTTCTTTTTTCATATATATTTATTATATTTTTCTTAACAGTATTCATCACATAAATGTTTGTTATATTTGGATGATTGTAATATATTCATAATCTTATCTGATGCATTATGGAAAGGATTTTTGCCATATAAAAACAACGGCATTTTTCTCTCTCAAGTTGCTCAAGGACACCATTAAAAGGCAACTGGTTCTCCATAAGAGTCATCCAGCACTGGAATGCACGCAATGAGAGTGTAGTGACCGCCCCAACACTAGCCACGTTCAAGGCAAAATATGATACACACATTAAAACCACTTATACATACTGCATGACTAGTCTGTAGAAGGAGGGGGGGAATAAATGACAAGCCTGACTCTTATTATCATTATTATTAGTAGTAGTAGTAGTAGTAATAGTAACAGTAGTAGTAATAGTAATAGTCGTAGTTATTAATAGTTGTAGTAAATAAGATTGTCTCTTTCCTCAAAAGAGAAAATTCCGCGCGTCGCAGGACTTCCTTATATTTTACTATTTCTAATTGTTTAAGGAGATGCAGGACGCTAATATAAGGTAAGAAACATAAATAGACAACATGGAAAGCAAATACATCAATAACAATAACCTACAACAACGGAAAATAACGAAAAACGTAAAAAAACAACGCGGGGCAGCCTTGCTATCCCTGCCTGTCTCCTATAATATAGACGTGTGAGAGGAGAAAACCGCGTCTAACATCTTGCTAACAATTCCGTAATCACATACACATATTACCACGCAGATTACCACACAGAAAGATAGTTCTATTATGATAATCTCTCAGGTAGTTATTAAGGGATTTCAAGATGTAAATGAATGCTTCTTTATAATGTGTTCATCAATTTTATTATTTGCCATTACATTTTACGTTACTTTTCAATATATGAATTACTGGATCATCTCACTTGTAGTAATAGTAGTAGTAGTAGTAGTAGTAGTAGTAGTAGTAGTAGTAGTAGTAGTAGTAGTCAGTAATTAATAGTAGTAGTAGTAGTAGTAGAAATAGAAATAGTGATAGAAGTAGTAATAATAATCATGATAATCAGTAGTTATAGTCAACAATTAACATCTGTAGTAGTAGCAGTAGTAATTAGATGAAGTTTATTGGAGTTTGATCCCTTTCCTTGAGACTTGAATGTACTCCACTGAGCATTTGAACTTGGTGGGTGGCTTATGATTCACCCGTAAACTCATTAGCTGGTCACCCGTCAGACTGTGGATGAAGATGGGTGAAGGTGGATGATAATAATGAGAAAATAATAATAATAATAATAATAATAATAATAATAATAATAATAATAATAATAATAATAATAATAATAATAATAATAGTGATAGTAAAAGAATGTTATGTGTTTTCAATTATTCGTTATTATTTTTAAAACTACTATCACCATCTCCTCCTCTTACTATTATTATTATTATTATCATTATTATTATTAGCATTATATTATTTATGCTACAAATATAATAATAATACCTTACGTGTTTATTTAATTCCATATTGACTTTACTGAAAAAAACCTCTTCCTCCTCTTTCTTCCTCCTCCTCCTCCTCCTCCTCCTTCTTCTATATATACTTACTACTTCGTCTTGTGTAACAGTTGCTTCCCACAGTAGTGCTTCATGTCTCCTGGGACGAAATTAAGACTGTCTTCTAAGCATTTTTTGTTTTTGTTTCCCTTAGGCGGCCTGAGGTAAAAGTCAAGGAAGGTGATTTTGGTCTGCTTCTTGCTGCCACCTGGCTGTTAGGAAGGTGAGTTAATGGGTTGTTGCTGTTGTTGTTGTTGTTGTTGTTGTTGTTGTTGTTGTTGTTGTTGTTGTTGTTGTTGTAGTAGTAGTAGTAGTAGTAGTAGTAGTAGTAGTAGTAGTAGTAGTAATAATAATAGTAATAAATTTACATATATTATAACATTGATAAAACTAATGATACTACTACTACTACTACTACTACTACTACTACTACTACTACTACTACTACTACTACTACTACTACAACAAATACAACTTATAATATTACCTGTAAGAGCCAGTTGCAGACATAAGGAGCCTTGCAATTAAAATTATGAATAGCGAATGTGGAATTGCCAGACACCGGACCGCCACACACAAATTTAGGAGCCACTTTTAAGACTGCTCCTTGCTGCTCCTCTCCGCTCCCTAAACTGCTCCCTTTCTGTTTGTAGATGAAGATAATAACATCCTCCATTGTTCTATAACCGACCTGGCCGCTGCTGCAAAATCTGTGGGTGATAATGATGATAATAATGATACTGGTGATGGTGGTGATGGTGGTGGTGAATCTCTCTTTTTCTCTCTCTTTTATATATGAAGATAATTATTATATTGATGATGATAATAAGAAGAAAAGAGAGATTATTATGTAGAGAGAAGGAGATTGATAATGAAACGTTTTGATAATTGTAATTGTAGAACGGGAGGAAGAAGAGGAGGAGGAGGAAGAAGAGAAAGAGGAGAAGGAAGAGGAGGAGGAGGAGGAGAAGAAGGAAGAGAAAGCGTAAGAGTAAGAGAAGAAAAAGACAGAGAAGGGGGAATAAATATATACTTTGAATATATACTTTGAAATCACATTTTCGTCCTGATCATCATCATTGTCATGGATGAGAAGGGAAGATGCACAGTCATCTTCTTGAAGCTGAACATGACCACTCACGCGCAAACCATACTTAGCCAAACCATTATCCTGAAGAAAAAAATAATAATAATGGTGGTGGTGGTAAATACTAATTCAAGTTTACATTAATTAGCTTACGTGGATGAAAATAACAAAAAAATCTGAATATAAATGATAGAATAAAATAGAATTCGATTATATATACGTATGTATGTATGTGTGTGTGTGTGTGTGTGTGTGTGTGTGTGTGTGTGTGTGTGTGTGTGTGTATTTGAGAGAGACAGAGAGAGACAAACAGAGAAACAGAGAGAGAGAGAGAGAGAGAGAGAGAGAGAGAGAGAGAGAGAGAGAGAGAGAGAGAGAGAGAGAGAGAGAGAGAGAGAGAAAAAAAAAATAAAATCTTTAACACCTTACCTGAACAGATACACGAAGAATTATTTCACAATCTTCATTAGAGTTTGTCACATTGAATACAACTTGTAGAGACTGGCTCGGCGTGACACTTGTATCAAAACTGCCACATTCCCTCATAACTATAGTCTTCGTGGCTGAACAAAGAGTTATAGAAAATTATATTACGTAGACAAAGATGAGAGCGAAAAAAGAAAAGAAATTAGTAGTATTTATTTACAAAACTGAGATGAAAAAAAAAAAATTTATATGATACATAATTTCACATAAACAAATACTGGATATGATTATTTACATTTCATAAATTGCGATGAATAAATAAATAAATGAAAAAAAAACAAGGAGGAGGAAGAGATAGGATTGAAAAGAGTTATATACAGTTAGGTTCACTTGTTAGTTATAATATAATTTATTTCATTATTCTCCGCTCTGGCTCAGTATTTTAGGCACGTATTGAGAAAAAAAAAACGGAAATTGGTGATAAATTAAGAATATATGGAAATTATAATTAATACGAGCTTAAAAAAATATTATATAACAATTATTTTCCTTCAAATCGGAGGTGTATAAATTAATTAGTGTTAATTATCACGCTTACCTGTCATTCTCTCGTTGTCCTCTGTTGTAATTGGCCAAGGAGTTACAGAGGCGACCATCACCATCACCACCACCATTATTAGCTGCAATAGTAGTAGTAGTAGTAGTAGTAGTAGTAGTAGTAGTAGTAGTAGTAGTAGTAGTAGTAGTAGTAGTAGGCAATTATATGATCCCCTCAAAAATAAAAAACGTATTTATTTAATCACTATAGTTTTCTTAATTTTCGTCATTTCTTTCTATTTCTTTCGTTATTTCTTTTTACTTCGTTTTCACACTTGTAGCTTTTGATTAGCGAGGTGATGGTGGTGGTGGTGGTGGTGGTGGTGGTCATTGAGATACCACCTGTACTTAATTACCCTTTCAAATGACTTGAGGTTAGGCCGTTAGTGAACACCTGTGCCTTACCTATTCATTAACACACCTTTACGTACTACTTGAGCTTAATATGTTTATTTTTTTCTCTCTCTCTCTATCTATTTTTGTTTCTATATTTCTTAACTTAGACTATTTTTTTTCTCTCTCTAAAATATCGATAATTCATATAAAAAGACAAGATTAATATAAAAATTCTACATATGTATTAAAGCCGGAGTAACATTTCATGGGAGTGACATAAACAACGGAGGACCTTTCTATTCCCGTCTTTTCTCAATTACACAAAGTAAGTAACATGGATGATAACTATAACTCCCCGACTCCTCCAACCCTCCCAACCGTCTCTTTCTGTCACTCCTTTGTTATGTCTGTCCTATGAAATGTCACTCTTTCAATACAGACTCATTACAGCATATTATTGAAGGTGTTTAGAAATGGTATTTATATTTGAATTAGAGTTTATTTGATTCATATATTAAAATTTGGGTTCATTGCTTCGTTCATACTGATTTGAATCTCTTCACAGCTGTCTGTCTATTGCTGTCGACTAGAAATTTGGTTGATTTCTGTCTGTCCTTTACGCGCGATACTTCACCTCAGAATAACGTCTTGAAATTAGAGTGTGATTGAAAAATAAAGTGTTAAAATAATAATAATAATAATAATAATAATAATAATAATAATAATAATAATAATAATAATAATGGTAATAATAGTAATGGTAATGATAGTAAGTATTTCGTCATTATTCGCTATAAATTGTTAGTATTTTCACACTTTTCTATGTATACGTGATTTATATATACTAATTGGATTTTTCATAGTACGGTAATATATTGAAATAGCGTAGCAGTTATAATTATGGTGATAGTAACTACATAGTATATAGTTATAAGTAGTGTGTACGTATAGATATATTAAGAATTATAGAGAAATTTCATGTATTTCAGCTATTTACGTAATGATTAAATTAATTATTGTAAAGTTATTATTATTTATTTTGGAGGGTTGAAAATTATGCTTATAAGAACATAAGAATATACGGAAGCTTTTGATTCACATTTTCATTATCTTTTTAAATAACTTTCTGTATTTCTGATTTTAATAGTTCCCAAAATGTCGGAATATAATACTAAAATTCAAAATACTAATACTTAATAATAATAATAATGATAATAATTGCTATCTTCTAAAAGTCTTACCTTTGCAGTCATATCTGTCTAATTATGAGACAGAGTTCAAAACGATAGGAAGGAATTGACAGAACGTGAGACAGTTATGAGAGAACGAAAGGAACTGAATGTCTAAAGATGAGAAGTCACACACACACACACACACACACACACACACACACACACACACACACACACACACACACACACACACACACACACACACACACACACACACATGAATACACATACACACACCTGTCTTGTGAATTCCGATTAATGGCCACAGGTGTGTATGTATGTGTATGTGTGTGTGTGTGTGTGTGTAAGGAAAGAGGTTGAGCTATATTCTCTCTATGTACTGATATTATACAAGTTATATTTCTTCTCTAACTGATCATGACCTTATCTTTTGACTTAGATATTTATAGTTTATTGTATATGAAAAATAAAGGATGTAGGAATATATTAACGTTTAGTATAATAAGATAGATACACGGAGAGTTGAATAATTGATGATTGAAAATATGCTATACTCTGCAGAATGTGGAAATGTAAGTTGGACTTGTCTCAAACTAATACTAATAGATTAATGTTATTCTGATTATTAACACATTGTAGTAATAGACCCAAAATAGGGATCAATATATTGATTAAATTCATTGTTTTTAGATGGCACCTGAGACAAAGAAAGAAGGAAGAGAGGAAGGAAGGAAGGAAGGAAGGAAGGAAGGAAGGAAGGAAGGAAGGAAGGAAGGAAGGAAGGAAGGAAGGAAGTAAGTAAGTAAGTAAGTAAGTAAGTAAGAAAGTAAGTAAGTAAGTACAAGATGGAGAGAGAGAGAAGAAGAGAGGAAATAAGAAAAATCGTTCTACCTCAGGAAAAAATTACACTTCATAGGAATTCTACTAATCAAGGTATTTAATAATAATTAATAATAATAATAATAATAATAATAATAATAATAATAATAATAATAATAATAGTAATAATAATAATAGGATAGCAAGGTAATTATGTGAACAATTACTGGTACTATTATTACAGATTATAATTATAGTACTAGGGTAACAATAATACTACTACTACTACTACTACTACTAATAATAATAATCAGAAAACCGGATATACCAAACACCATTTTCTCTCCTGGAATATGAAGCGCGGAGGAGGAGGAGGAGGAGGAGGAGG
>JAXIVD010000332.1:140000-147500 GCA_036785275.1 Cancer borealis | reverse complement strand
TCCTCCTTCCTCCTCTCCCTCCTCCTCCTCTTCCTCCTCCTCCTCTCCTCCTCTCCTCCTCCTCTTCCTCCTCCTCTTCCTCACTCCTCCTCTTCCTCTTCCTCCTCCTCCACCACCTCCGTTTCCTCCTCCTCCACCGTCTCCTCCGCCACCTCCTCCACCTCTTCCTCCTCCTCCGCCCCCCCTCCTCCTTCTTCTCCTCCTCCCAGGACTCGTATTCTTGGAGAGTTTCCAGGGGGCGCCCTACTATATGTCCTAGGGAACCTCTAACTACACGAAATATCTAACAGATACCAGGTACTCAGCACGTCTCAGGAAGGAATTGGAGAGACAAGGCCTCCAGCCTCCTCCTCCTCCACCTCCTCCTCCTCCTCCTCCTCCTCCTCCTCCTCCTCCTCCTCCTCCTCCTCCTCCTCCTCCTCCTCCTCCTCCTCCTCTTCTCCTCCTCCTCCTCCTCCTCCTCCTCCTCCTCCTCCCTCCTCCTCCTCCACCTCCCCCCTAACCCTAGGGGTGCTCCTAGAATCCCTAGAAAACCACTAACACAAAAGTCTTTTAAACAAATCAGGGTGATCGGATCGACACAAGAGGAAACAGGAGAGACAAGTTGGTGGTGACTCCATCCTACGTGGGCAGCTGATTGAGTTCAGTGGACGCGCTCCAAATAACAGAAAGCGTTACTGTATTCCAGGAGCCAGGCTTGACGATATAACAGATGTATGCGGAGAGGTCACCAGCGACGCAGACAATAACACTCTTTTTATCATCCACGTAGGAACAAACGATGTGTCATCCACAAGACCCGAGGAGTTGCTTGAAAAGTACAGGAAGATGATCCGCCAGTACAGGACAAAGTCTAATAACATTGTTATTTCAGGCATTCTTCCCAAGATAGATGCTGAACCGAGGTTCTACGGCAAGGCGCTCACCATCAACCACAGACTCGAATCCCTCTGTTCACAGGAAGGTGTTGACTTCCTAAACCTGTGGGATGACTTTTACAATAAACCACTTCTTTTCCAGCACGACGGACTGCACCTGAACAGTGTTGGGCATGCTCGCTTGGGCAGACTTTTCAGTGATAAAGTTTTTCTCTTTAGGTCAAAAAACGCCGAGCGGACGAGAGCAGCAACGACATCATAGTTTCTCCGTGTAATGCCACCACTGAGCCAAATAATAATGTCACAGCTGATCTAATTACTAACGTCAACACTGATCCTAATACTAATGACGCTACTGATCCAAATATTAAAGTTTGTTATGTAAATGCTCGCAGCATCAGAAATAAATTCACAGATCTTGAAGCTCTCGCCGCAATGGATCAGTACCATATCATAGGAGTCACAGAATCATGGTTAGACACGTCGAACAGAGATTACATTGCAGAATTTCAGTTATCCGGTTATACAATTTTTAGCTGTGAAAGAGAGAACAAAATTGGCGGTGGTGTAATCCTATATTTTCACAGCTCGCTCCATCCGATCTCCCTTAAAAGAGAACCCATCAACGGAGTGGACACAGTCTTTATCGAACTAAAGAGTAACTCGAGTAGAAAAATACTTGGATTGATTTACAGACCACCAGGAAGACCCGCTGAAATTGACCGTTTGCTTTTCGAATCAATCTCCGAAACAATTAGTCAATGTGAAACAATCATTATGGGCGATTTTAACTTGCCAGTAACGAGATGGGGAAATCCGTTAAGATCACATACAGGACACGACCTGTACACGAATTTATTGGAGAGCGAATTACATCAACACGTTCATGAACCGACGCGCGACTTAAATACCCTTGATCTCATTCTTTCAACAAGTGAAGAGATAGTCAGCAACGTAAATGTTGGCCCAGTTTTCAGCTCAAGCGACCATCGGATAATTACGTTCAGCTTGAAAATGAAGGAAATAAAAGTAAATGACAGTAAGGAGAGGGTACCAAATTACCAAAGGGCAAATTTCACCAGAATGCGAACAATTCTAGAAAACACGGACTGGAGTGAACTGTTGTCAGAGTCAGAATCAGATATTGATAAGTCATGGGAGGCCTTTACCACAAAGCTGAACGAAGCTATTAGAGTATGTGTACCGTATCGTTACAGACGTTCAGCAAGGAAGAACAAACCAAAATGGTGGAACGATGAGATAAAAAACAGCCTCTCTCTCAAAAAACACGCGTACGATAAGTATATATCAACTAAAAACCAAGATGACAAAGTAGAGTTTGACAGAGTTCGTCGCGAAACTAAGAGACTAATAAAGCGCAGCAAGAATAACCTTGAAGAATATATAGCGGAATCATGTAAATCTAATCCTAAAGAATTTTATAGTTTTGTTAAGAGTAAAAAAGCCTTTACCTGTAATATCGGTCCACTTACTAAAGGACAAGGAAATCACACAAACGACGAAAATGAAATGGCTACAATCCTAAATAACTTTTTTGCATCCGTATTTACAGAAGAGGATTGTTCATCATTTCAACCACTCGAGACTAGAAGAACCGAAAACTTCTTAAATAATTTACTGATCGTAGAAAATGACGTTGAACAAAAAATCGATAAGATGAAAACTAATAAAACCCCTGGACCAGATAAAATTTCCCCGAGAATCTTGAAAGAAGTCAAGCATCAGATCAGTAAACCGCTTGCAATCATATTCAATAAATCCTTAAGGATTGGTAAAGTTCCATCAGATTGGAAACGTGCTAATGTAACCCCAATCTTCAAAAAGGGAGACAAGTCACAACCCGGAAATTATAGGCCAATCAGTCTGACGTCAGTAGTATGTAAATTAATGGAGACAATCATTCGTGACAATATGGTGAAATTCCTTGAAGACAACGATATAATTAAACCCTCACAACATGGTTTTCGTAATAAACGTTCATGTCTAACTAACTTATTAGACTTCTTTCACAATGTTTTTGACACGTACGATGAAAGCAGAGCAGTAGATATCATATATCTGGATTTTCAAAAGGCCTTTGATAAAGTTCCCCATCAACGATTGCTTAACAAACTAAAGACTCACGGTATCTGGTAGCATCTACAATTGGCTTCAGGACTGGCTCTCTGAACGTAAACAGAGAGTAATCTTAAACGGTGTCTCCTCTCAATGGTTAAACGTAAAAAGTGGCGTACCACAGGGTTCAGTACTTGGCCCTATTTTGTTTCTGATATATGTTAATGACATAGATGATGGGATCTCATGCAAAATATCAAAACTCGCTGACGATACGAAAATTGCCAGTAAATTAACTTCGACAAGTGACAGAGAAGTCTTACAATCAGACTTTGATCGACTAACGTCTTGGGCCAATAAATGGCAAATGAAATTTAACGTTGATAAATGTAAGGTACTACATATCGGAAGAAATAATGATCACGTTCAGTACCAAATGAATGGAAAACTACTTTCTGCAGTGAACAAGGAAAAAGATCTAGGAATCACAATATCAAACGATTTAAAACCCAGTCAGCATTGCTCAGAGGTAGTTAAAACCGCTAACAGATTGGTCGGCTTTATTGGGCGTACTTTCGAAAATAAATCAGAAAAAGTCATATTAAAACTGCATAATTCACTAGTACGACCTCATCTTGAATATTGCGTACAGTTCTGGTCCCCATATTACAGAAAGGACATTGACAAACTGGAAAGAGTCCAGCGTAGAATAACGAAAATGATTCCAAGGCTGAGAAATAAACCTTATGAAGAAAGACTTAAAGAATTAAACTTATTGAGCCTCGAAAAACGAAGGATGAGAGGAGATTTAATTGAAATGTTCAAGATAATTAAAGGATTTGATAATATCAATGCAGAAGATTACATTACTTTTGATCGATCAAATATAACAAGAAGACGTCATACTTTTAAGATTACTGGTAAAAGATTCACATCAAACGAAGCCAAACATTTCTTTTTCAATCGGATCGTTAACGTTTGGAACTCCCTGCCCGCCAATGTCGTCGACAGTAAAACAATTAATACATTCAAAAATAGACTGGACAAATATTTAGAAGCCAATCCGCAACTAAAACATTATTCGTCAACATAGTAAACTTTGAGCAAGTTCCTTCTAATGTACAGTAATTACAAAATCTCGATTCGGAAGGACGTCGCTAGGGGCCTGACATCGCTTGCCAGGAAGTAGTGTTAGTGACAGTAGTAATAGGCTAGTCTAATCTAATTCCACGCATTTATTTATTTATTTTTACTTATATTGCATGGTTGGCCTTCCTCTCCTGCCAGTCGTGGCTGGTGGGAGAATCCCTCACCCTTACTATCCTGTATCCTTCACCCCAGATTAGATAGTGTAGTCTAGTTTATCACAAACAGCCTCGTAAGGGCCAGTAGGCCTGTTGCTGTTTGTTCTTCCTATGTGTTCCTATGTGTTCCTGTCTCCTCCTCCTCCTCCTCCTCCTCCTCCTCCTCCTCCTCCTCTCCTCCTCCTCCTCCTCCTCCTCCTCCTCCTCCTCCTCCTCCTCCTCCTCCTCCTCCTCCTCCTCCTCCCCCCCCCACCACCACCACCACCATTACTGTTACTGCTAAATACCATTACTGCTACGAATTTAACCACCTATATAACAACAACAACTTTCTACTACTATTACTACTACTACTACGTCTACCATCACCAGCATCATCAATTGCATTCACTGTCAACGCAGAGTAGAAGTCGCGTCGGCAGCCGTTAACCTGCCACTAGACTGCTGAAAGACTTTTTTTTCTGTCTCTGATGTTGCAAGTGAGATGATGAGTGTGTGTGTGTCGTGTGTGTGTGTGTGTGTGTGTGTGTGTTGAGGCGGAAAGTGTGTGTGTGTGTGTTGAGATAGAGGTGAGCTGCGAGGGAGAGAAAAAAAATAATAAAAAGTAATAAAAAAACAAGCTTCACAAAAGGACATATAAAGACGCTGCTTGCTGTGGTTGTCCGCCCAAGTTTATGTGATATAGAAAAAAAATTTCCCAAGGCTAACGTGTATACGCCGTTGTCTGTACCCACGCGAGCTGCAGCCGACCGACCCCTTGGCCCACGAGTACAGGGAGAGACAAGCATGTGGAAGTAAGGGAAAGTTTGAAGCAATGAGGAAGGATGTGTGGAGAATATGGGAGAGACGGATGCTTCGGGTAAAGAATTGAGGCCGCGGCTTGTGTTAAGGCGAGGAACAACTACAAGGAGAGTCGTAGCGGTGAGGGAAGCCATGTAGAGGGAGAGATGAAAAAGTAGCAGGGAAAGCCAGGAATATGAGTGAGGGCGATCGTGCTAGACCTCTATAGAATATTGTAAAGGTTTATCTAACGGTGGTTAGTGGTTGAGGAGTGAGAAGGCTTCAAGGGGTTTGCAAAGACTTGTATGAAGGCACAAAGAAACAGTATTAAGAATCCATCATCGTAGGTTTGAACAAAAATTAACATTTACAATACCTTGGATTACTAGAGAGTGTTATTACAATGCATAGCTTATCGGGTCATCATCAATCACCAACAGGATAAATGATGCCAGGTCGAATTAGCTAAGTAAAAAAAAACAAATTGGAAAGACAATTGAAGATTTGTGGAGGTGAGGAGAGTATTCTAACAGGGAAAAATCTGGTTAATAAGTAAAAAGGCAAGGGTCGAGGTGGAATATATCAGGGGCTTCCTCTCCCAGCCAGCCCAGTAATCTTCGGCTATCGTAAGTTGGTGAGTGTTGTCTTGACTGGAGTGATTCTAGGCACTATGGAAGTATCTGGTGGCTTGTAATCTGATTAAATTTATGAGTAGTCCGATCTCTCTCTCTCTCTCTCTCTCTCTCTCTCTCTCGTCTCTTCTCTCTCCTCTCTCTCTCTCTCTACCTCTCTCTCTCTCTCTCTCTCTCTCTCTCTCTCTCTCTCTTCCTCTCTCCTCTCTCTCTCTCTCTCTCTCTCTCTCTCTCTCTCTCTCCTCTCTCTCTCTCCTCTCTCTCCTCTCCTCTCTCTCTCTCTCTCTCTCTCTCTCTCTCTCTCGTCGTCTCGCGCGCGCGCGGATTGTGTGTGTGTGTGTGTGTGTGTGTGTGTGTGTGTGTATGTGTGTGTGTGTGTGTGTGTCCACAAAAAATGTTTTGTCGTTATGTTGTTTGTGGCTTGTAGGAGCCTTATTTTTGGACGATTTCAAAATAATACTAGTGATCATAGAACAGAGATGAGGAAGAGGGAGGAGGAGGAGGAGGAGGAGGAAGAAGAGGAATGCTAATGTAATAATATAAAAAAAATGCACACATTCATGTTGTATCGCACGGCCACACATTCTCGCTTGCTCCTTGACGTGCCATTCATTAAGTGGTCGGAGCGGGAGGGGCGGCAGGGCGGGGTCGCTAACTGCCCACGCCCATATAAATTACCTTGTTGCCCCTGTCCAGCCCACACTCCCCGCCGCAGCTGTCGTCCCACATCCGCTGCACCTTCTGCGGGCATCGCTAGTGCATGTTTGCTTACTGCCTGTTCCGCCTCCCTAACCTCCCTCCCTCAGTGTTCTGGGGAGGAGGGGAGTTTTTATTGTGTATATATATACACAACGGTGAGTAAGGCGGTGAACAGGGAACAGTAGACGCGATAGTGATAACCTCTGTACTCTGGCCGTTGTAGCACCCACTTGCCCCCACCACAGGAAGACTGCCCTGCCCCATCACCCCCCACCCTATTCTCATGCCCCAGTGTTCCTCCTCTTCCCTCCCCCCCTCTTCCATTCAGATAGCAAGTTTTAGATTATGTACAATCACAGGACGAGATAGAAAGATATGATAGTTTATAACCTTGAATTTTCTGATATGTTCCGCCCGCACCGCGTCCCCACCATGCACCACCACCACCACCGCTGCCATCGCCGCCACCGCAAACAACTACGTACTTGGCTCAGACATGTTCTTAGTTTATCTCGTTTGCCGGTCTTTCTAAAGCACAAGGCGCTCACGCCGCAGTTATCATTTGTATCGTATATTCTTTCTTATGGGTGAGCCCCTTGTGCTTGTCCTTGTCGGGGAGGGCGTGTGGGAGGGCGGCCTGTCGGCAGGTAATGTACACCCTGCCTGTGCCGGTCTGACCGCCACGCCCCTGCCTCTCACCCTCCGACTCGTAGTTTGTCTTGAGGCGACACTTTCAAGGACAAGCCTCATCCCACCACTCCTGCCTTGTCCCCCGCCTCTAAGTCGCCCTTTCTCTCCAGCAGGCTGTTAGAGTTGTCCAGGAAGTTATTAAATATTTTCTTTTAACTCGTGATTTCAATCATGCATTTTGCAAGGTCATTATTATACATGATGTATATTGAAAGTACAGTGTGTGTGTGTGTGTGTGTGTGTGTGTGTGTGTGTGTGTGTGTGTGTGTGTGTCATTCATTACTTTAGTTTTCCGACTCATTGTGAACGGAATGAAACGTAGGCTGGCAAAGGGCGTGGCAACGGCGGTTGTTCGAAGTTATATTGAAGACATGTAGGTGTTGGAGAGAGAGAGAGAGAGAGAGAGAGAGAGAGAGAGAGAGAGAGAGAGAGAGAGAGAGA
>JAXIVD010000332.1:127500-135000 GCA_036785275.1 Cancer borealis | reverse complement strand
AGTAGTGGACCCACAGCCTTTTTCAACAGGGCCTTCAGCACCAATAACCGTCTTAAGTCCATTTGTACAGATGAAGGAATCGACTTTATCAACTGCTGGGATGACTTTTATAACAAACCTTTTATTTTCAAGGACGATGGCTTGCACCTCAATCCAGTTGGAGCTGCTCGTTTAGGCAGGGTACTTAATGACAAAGTTTCTGATTTCAGGAGAAAAAACAGTATCCAGCCCCGCACAACCTCAGCTACGTAAGTAACACCGTGTACAGAAAAACTAACGTAAACAATTGCCTAAAAATTTGCATGTTTAACGCGCGCAGCCTCAGAAATAAATTCTCAGATTTAGAAGCACTTGCAGCATCTGAAGATTTTCACATTATTGCAGTATCGGAATCTTGGATTAACACAGAAAATAGAGACTTTTTAGCAGAATATAATTTGCCAAGCTATTCAATATTCAGTTGCGAACGACAAAATAAAAAAGGTGGGGGCGTTTTTTTTTTTTACGTGAAAGCCAGTCTTAACCCTACAGTCTTGCAAACTGAAAAAATAGATAACGTAGATGTTATATTTTTACAACTGAAAACACGTTCTAAGAAAATTATTATTGGACTCATTTATAGACCACCAGCACACAATAATAATAGCGATAGAAAATTATTCGACCAGATAATCGAAGTAAGTAATTCATTTGAAAGCGTAATCCTTGGAGACTTTAATCTTCCCGTAACTTCATGGGGAAATTCTCTTAAATCTCATATGGGTCACGACTTATATAATAATTTATTAGAGAGTGGCTTAAGTCAGCACGTAAGCAAACCCACGAGAGGTGATAATATACTAGATCTTGTATTTTCAACAAACGACGGTCTAGTAAGTAACGTTAATACGGGCCCTGAATTCAGTACCAGCGACCATAAAATTGTCTCTTTTAACATAAATCTCGAAGTTTACAAAGATAACGTAAGCGAAGAACTTATCTTCATGTATCGCAAAGGTAACTTTGAAAAACTGAGAAAGCTTTTAGCAGATACTGATTGGAGCATAGTAGACAACGAAACCGATGTAAATAGATCGTGGGAAAAGTTTTATAACATCTTAAATGAAGCCGTTAAAGTATGCATTCCCGTTTGTAAGAGACGTCCACGTAAAAATAAAAATATTAATAAACCAAAATGGTGGAATAGCCAGATTGAGGCAGGATTATTACTTAAAAAGCGGGCATATGATAAATATTTACTATCACAAAACGAAAACGATAAAATAGAATACGAAAGACTAAGACGCGAAACAAAAAAGATGATTAGACGAAGTAAAAAAGATCTCGAAATATATATTGCGAATAAAACTAAATCCAACCCCAAGGAATTTTACACCTACGTACGTAATAAAAAAGTTATCACAACTAATATTGGCCCACTCCACCTAGAAAACGGTAAGGAAATAAATACAGAATCAGAAATGGCCGAAGTACTAAATGATTATTTTGCATCCGTTTTTACTGTTGAAGACACCGATGAAATCCAGGAAGTAACCCCAGCTAAACCTAACTTAATTCCTTTAAGCGATTGTCACTTTACTGAGGATATAATAACTAAGGCACTTGATAAAATTAAAGTAAATAAAACTCCTGGTCCTGATTGTATTGCACCGAGAGTCTTAAAAGAGGCAACATTTCAAATCAGCAAACCTCTTGCAAAACTATTTAATAAATCTTTAAATTCTGGAAAAGTTCCCGACATTTGGAAATTAGCAAATGTTACCCCTATACAAAAGAAAGGAGATAAAACACTACCGATTAACTACAGACCAATCAGCCTCACATCCGTAGTTGGTAAATTAATGGAAACTATAATACGCGATAAACTAGTGACTTTTCTTGAAGAAAATAGCATGATTAATAATTCTCAACATGGTTTCCGAAACAAACGATCTTGCTTAACGAATCTCCTTGACTTTTATAACGATGTATTCAACATTTATGACGAGACAAAAGCGGTCGATATAATTTATCTCGACTTTCAAAAAGCGTTTGACAAAGTTCCCCACAAACGGTTATTAAAAAGATTAGAATCACACGGCATATCTGGAAATATTCTTAAATGGGTTGAAGACTGGCTTTCCGAAAGAAGACAACGCGTTGTCATAAACGGTAAATCATCTAACTGGCGAGACGTTAAAAGCGGGGTGCCACAGGGCTCAGTACTTGGTCCCATTCTTTTTCTAATTTACGTAAATGATATTGATGAAGGCCTCACTTGTAAAATATCAAAATTTGCCGACGATACGAAAATCACGAGTAAAGTAACTACAACCGCCGATAAACTACAATTTCAATCAAACCTCAACATGTTAGTCAATTGGTCAAAGAAATGGCAAATGAAATTTAATGTTGATAAATGTAAAGTTTTGCATATCGGTAGCAATAATCAATTCAATAAATATACAATGAATGACTCTGAACTTTCCAAGGTTAACCATGAAAAAAATTTAGGGATAACTATTAGTAACGACCTCAAACCAGATAAACATTGTTCAGACGTAAAAAAAGCTAACAAACTGGTCGGTTTCATTGGTAGAACTTTTGATTATAAATCTGAAAAAGTTATCCTTACATTATATAATGCACTCGTACGCCCTCATCTAGAATATTGCATTCAATTTTGGTCACCATACTATAAAAAAGATATTAATAAGCTGGAGAGAATACAAAGAAGAATTACTAAAATGATCCCAAGACTGCGAAACAAGTCTTACGAAGAATGTCTAAAGGAGCTGAACTTATTCAGTTTATCCAAACGTAGGCTACGAGGGGATCTAATTGAGGTTTTTAAAATTTTCCATGGTTTTGATAATATTAACATAAACGATTATGTAACTACCGATCTCACAAGCTCCACCCGTAACAATGGCTTCAAGATCATTGGTAAGCGCTTTAGATCAAATGAAGCGAAGCACTTTTTCTTCAATAGAATCGTAAATGTTTGGAATTCTCTCCCAGCACAAATTGTCAACAGTACTACAATTGAATAATTTAAGAAAAAACTCGATAAGCACTTAGCATCTGTTCACCAAGTCGAATATTTCACTACTGCGTAAAAAAAAATTTTTTTTTTTTTTTTTTTTTTTTTTTTTTTTTTTTTTTTTTTTTTTTTTTTTTTTAAAGCATAGATTACTCCTTGTTTTTTTTATTTCTTTCCTATACAAATTCCATGTTAGTTTTTTCATGCTACATGGTATCACTTCCTCTTCCGGCCAGCTTCGGCTGGAGGGAGGGGTGGGTGGGGAGGAGCCTTCCACTTTGCTGTCCTTTTGTCTCTATCACGTAGATATTATAGTAGTAGTAGTGTAGCTAAACAGACAGCCTCGTTAGGTCCAGTAGGACTGTTGCTGTCTGTTCTTCCTTTGTACCATCACCACCACCACCACCACCACCACCACCACCACCACCACCACCACCATCATCATCATCATCATCATCATCATCACCACCACCATCACCACCACCACCACCACCACCACCACCACCACCACCATCACCACGCTTCAAGGACGAAAACAGCTGTAGTGGAGGTTGGAGATATTTTTGAAGGATTTTACTTCTACGTCGTTATTCGGTCATCAGATAATATTATATATGTATTTATTTTTCTTATTATCATGTGTTAAAATCGTCCTCGTCGTTATCATGACGCAGAAAGTGCACGGCGCAGCTTTACCGAGGAAGGCCTGTGGTAGTGGTAGTATCTGAGCGGGGGGTCGAGGGTGCCATAACGGCGTGCTGGAATGTGAAGGCAGTCCGAGACCCGGGAAGAAGGATACGTTGGTGAAACCTGTTTTGTTGGTAGCTGAAGCGACTATTGTCAAGTGGGCACGAGAGCTTGGGTGAGGAGCGACGTGCTGGCTTGGCACCATGCCAGTCCCTCCCTCTTGCCCTGCCCACCGCCGCTCCCCGCTTTGCCACTGCTGCTGTTGCTGTTGCCTCACCGCTTTTCATGCTGTAATACGTGCCAGTGCAGCTTCATTACCAAGATGCTCACTATTCTCATCCATACTCTCACAGCCGCGATGCAGGAGATATTGCTGCGGCGTTCCTTTAGAGTCATCTTAACAATGTGTGTTATATTGGTATTGATTCTTGCATGGTACAAAATATGACTTTTCCTGATGTGCCACTAAGTATGTGTCAGTGTCATCCTTGTCTTAGCTAAGTGGCTCTTTCGGACTAAACACTTAAAGCGCCTGCCTGCCCGGTTATTAAGATACTTTGCCTCAGGGCTGCAACTCCTGAAGCACCTCACTATGTTCTGCATCTCCAAAACAGCGTTTATCCCAAGATTACAGCAGCAGCATAGCTTCTGCCTCTGGTATAAGGGAGGCAGTGCAGCATGCTCGCCATGAGGGGCGCTGCTTCCAGGACAGCCAGGCAATGCACCACTACCACCACTACTCCCACCCCGAAGTAACCTCTAAGGAGGACGAGGGTCTCTCCTGATAAGGCAACAGACGCCACTGTACTTAACTTGAGTGTGGCGTCAGTGTGTGCAACCCCTACGGGCCTCCCGAGGCGGAGAAGCTGCCACCAAGACCATGCCATCTACCCGACCTCTCCTCATACGTAAAAGGAAACGAGCATTTGATTTAATATGACAAAGTGGTATTGCTTTAGTAGGGTGTCGAGCGAGTTGGTGAGCATAGTGGTGGTGGTGGTGGTGGTGATGGGGGAGGCGCCAAGCTGTCTGGTGTGTCCCACCCTCCACACCTGCACCTGCTCCGCCCCTCACCCGTCTACCCCACACACCCGGCCTTGGGGCCCCTCTCACACTCCACATTATTTCATTGAGTTAAGACCAGTTACGTACACTCGGGTGTGGCGTCGTATAGACCCCATGATTTTTAACATCTGGATGTGGGCTACTCTGGTGGCCTGTTTTGTAGCATAAAGGGAGAACCACAACACCTGGGACGTTGTCAAGCTTGTGTTTTATTGCTAAGATCTCTGAACGTCATTTACCCTGCAGAACATCGCGGGACGGGCCCATGTGAACACCAGGAAGTAAGCTAATTAATGCTGAAGAAACGGCCGCGTCAGCCAAGTCCGCCGCCAAGCCTGACTCAGAATACAGATAAAAGTTAATATCAGACACAGAGACAAGCTCAGAGCCAAAATTTTTCCATTGGCTGGCAGTCTTGCTTCTTTAGAGCAATTGCCTCTAATATTGCGCCATTGTCTTATTTTTTAAATCAGTTTAATGTCTGTTTTGTGTCACTACCTCTACAGTTTACAAGGAGTAACCTAGTGGTTGTTCAGGGCGGCTCATTCTGATCACACAGAGTATTATTTACAAGAATCCCTTAAAATATTGTGGAAAGAATGACAGTCTGTGTGTGCAGAATTATTCGTTGTACATACTCTTTAATAACTATGAAACTACATATTACTAGGAAAAGTAACACTAATATTCAATGAACAGGAACGTGTGTGACGGTGAAGAGTATATACACTTGGTAGCCCTTCAGGATAATCGTGCTTTGTTGGTTGTTACACTTAAGATTGTCTGAGTCCGTTCCTCGCGACAATCATGAATTCGTAGGTGGCAGGGGATTATGGGTCCCACTGAGCGTACGGGGCACCACTAGCATCAAGGAGGGATCGGCAATGGGGATCAGGCGTGCATGGGTGCAGTGCCATGTCTGGTGCACCTTTCAGCCGTGTCAGTGCAGTGCTGTAAGGTTGGCAGCAGTTTATTCTAGGTGTTCAGAGCACTTGGTGGGCAGGAAGCGGCGCAGCACGTGCCGCTACGTTGTGCCAGACGTGACACCCACAGATATGACTCCGGGACTGGCTGGTGAGGTGATGCGGCTCATACATGTCCAGGGCTACTGAGGCGGAAACGACGGCACCCACAGAACATACGTCTTCACCTGTTGTTATTGTTGATGATGTTATTGTTTCGTCTTATTATTAGTAGTTGTTATTTGTTATTGTAAGTTGTTATTGATTATTATTGGTTGTTTATTATCATTAGTTGTTTATTATTATTGTTATTGTTATTATTATTATTATTATTATTATTATTATTATTATTATTATTATTGTTATTGTTATTATTACTATTATCATCACTAATAGTAATAGTAGTAGTAGTAGTAGTAGTATCTGGTGCTGCCTCTGTGAACGATGGTATAGGGGTGTAGGCTCTTTGGTGAAAAAAAGAATAGACAGATGATGTGCAGGGCGAAACATGGAAATTGAAAGCAAATATTAGAGGAGATAATGTTGTGAATGTTCCTTGGTGAGGCTCCCTGGCAGCCTTCCCCGGCGGGATGTTTGATGAGGCGCCAGCTAGTGAGAGCTCTGGCCCCCGCCCGCCTGCCCGCCCTGCCAGCACTCCCAGCTTTCTGGCCCTATTTCCCCCCGCAGCCCTCCTTATCAACATCAGCACTATATCCCTTTCTTCTTGATGATACTCATGATTCCTTGATCTCTCTCTCTCTATCTCTCTCTCTCTCTCTCTCTCTCTCTCTCTCTCTCTCTCTCTCTATATATATATATATATATATATATATATATATATATATATATATATATATATATATATATATATATATATATATCCACCCCCCATCCCTCCTCGC
This sequence comes from Cancer borealis, assembly GCA_036785275.1. Taxonomy (NCBI): domain Eukaryota; kingdom Metazoa; phylum Arthropoda; class Malacostraca; order Decapoda; family Cancridae; genus Cancer; species Cancer borealis. The sequence continues at coordinate 128,362 of JAXIVD010000332.1, read as the reverse complement.
TGCCCTCCAGGATCGTGGCTCCACCTGTATCCTTGTGGTGTCCACGTGTCCCCAAGTGCCGCTCCTCCCAACGTGTTGCCTCGCCCCGGAGTCGTGGCCTTGAAGGGGAATATGGGTACAGTGGTTGCTAGTTGCAGTTTCTAATTGTGTGTGTGTGTGTGTGTGTGTGTGTGTGTGTGTGTGTGTGTGCGTGCGCGTAGGAGTGTGTGGTGGGGTGGGATACATATGGGGGAGTGTTGTGAGGAATAAGGATGCTGGTAATGCAGGCAGCAACCTCACTCTAATAAGTTCAGGGTGGCTAGGGTGAGGGAGTTATTTTCTTTCTCGACACAGTTTTCATGCTCCAATTAAGATAGTGTTTGACCATCACTCCCCTCCTCTCCCTCCCACTACTCCTTTCTCGCACCCCTTCAAGTGGCCTCCTTCGTATAATTATTTTCCTCACGCCCTCTCCCTCTCCACCCACCATTCGTCCTCGCAAATAGTATATGGTGACCTTATAAAAAATGAGTTATACGTATGTTCTTCACTCTTGATTGGTTAGTGTGACGGTGTAAAAAACGTTATCGTTGTTACTTTATGAACGTGTGCTAAAGAAGCGCCTGACTAGCTAACGCAAAGACTTAATTAGCCGCTGCGGGACGTAACTTGATGGCAGGTTGGTGGGTAGCTCATCGGATTGAGCTGGCGGGCAGGGCTGGGTGGACTAGGTTGGCGGACCGGGCTGGGCACTGGGCAGGCATGGCTGGGGTGGGCTACTGCCTCCTCCAGAAGCAACAACGCCCTCCTTGTAGTGCCCCGCAGGATGGGCGGGGGTGGATCCCTTCCCCTTCCTGGAAGTGCATTACACAACCCTTCTTCG
>JAXIVD010000332.1:95000-122500 GCA_036785275.1 Cancer borealis | reverse complement strand
GAGGATGAGGCAGGCAGGCGTGGCGCTCCTCATAATGCACCAGCTCGGGGCACTTTTTTCAGGAAATAAATATCGGCGGTAATTGACGTTTCTTTTGGCCCTTATTCCTATATTTTGACGTGAACGCTGGTGAAGAAATACTTTTTAATGTTATTTGATCATTGTTCAATCACGACATTAATCCGTACGGCCTTTCCTGAGGTGATGGTGAGGGGGGAGGGGAGGGGCGTGCACGGGCCAGGTCGTGGATTGCGGCTGGCATCCTTCCTGTTGCTCATCAGCCTTGGGTATTCCCTGCTGTAAGGGTCCACTATTTCCCCTCGAACCTTCTTCCACTGAAAAAATGGTCTACCCATGGTGCTGATGTGGGTACTGGGTGGCGGCGGGCGTGGGTGCTGTGCTGTGCAGGACGGGACGGCCCTGGCAAGGTTAGTGGTGTGGTGCCTTGCAGTCTACCCGCTCCCACCCGCACACGCACGAACGAACACTTATCAACAACCAGGAACGCAGCTGAGGATCGTTTTGTCTTGCTTCACATTCTAAAGAATCGTTATAAAGAGAAGATTAAAGAGGGTGTGTGTCCAATGTGATGAAGTGAACTTTGTGTAAGTTAGTGCTTGGTTTGTGGAGCCGTGGCGGCGTTAGTGGCGGTGGTGGTAGTGGTGGTGGAGGGGAGCACGGAGAGCAGGAGGAAGGGAGTGGGGGGTAGAGGAGAGGGGGGCAACATGCTGGCTTGCCTGGCGGGACGGCAGTCTTGTGGCCGCGCTGGGCCTGACCGCTGCTCTCTTGCGATTCGCTCATCTCTGTCTCCTTTCAACAGTCTCGCGCTCACGCATTTCTGCTGAACTGTGTAATGAACGCATACAGGACGTGGAAACAGTGTACTAGCCTAGAGTAGTGACTCATTATATTTTCGGTGATACTATGTGATAGTGCAGTCAGTGTGGCGGTGAGCATGATGCAGCCCATTGTCAGCGGATACATGGGCGTCCAATCTCCTCTGGATGGTGGCCGTGCGGGCGTCCTAAGTCCTCCGGTGCAGTTGTCACCTCAACCCGTGAGCTCTCCTTCAGGAGGCACCACAGCCTCACCCATGGCGCGTGGCGGCGGCGCCTTCGGGAGTGACCGCTCGACGCGAGTAACCCACATGGCCAACGGCTCTCTGATGACCCGCACCCTGCACATGGCGCCCACCAATATCAATGTGAGAGGACTTCACTCTGGTCACGGCCGGCGACACCCAACCATGAACCCATATCCGCACTCACATTTGCGTGTGGTACCAGCAGAAACAATCTGCAGCAGCAGCGGCGGACGTAGAATGCAGGCTGGGCAGCAGCTGGTGAGTGTGTGAATATATTTACTAATCATGCCTCGACTGTAGGGCACAACGGCAGCAGGGCTGGTCCAGTAGTCTTGCCTCGCCCTGCTCCTCAGTCATCACAGCTAAGTGACAGCACTTCGTCGCTCATTTATTCCTATTTGATTCCTCTGCTTCCATCACTGCCAGAACTATCATCACGTGTCATTGTAGTGATTTATGGGGCCAAGTTGTAGGGGGAGGAAGGACACAGGGTAGCCTTGAGTGAGACTAAGCTGTTGGAATGGGTGAGGATGTGCTTCATGGGTGGCGATTTACAGTCTAAGGATGTGTGGATATATGGTAAAGTTAAATGACCCAAGGTGTGACCGTGCGTGATCCGAGCTTCACTTGGTGCAGCAATTGCTCAGTAATATCCTCCCTCCCTTCCTGTGTCTAATGTGGGAACTCAAGTTGACCCTCTAATTTGTGCCTGCGTCACACGCCGCATGGAGCAGCCCGCCACTTTTTGTAGGAAGGTTCCTCGCCGCCGAAAGGAGCTTCCCCGCACCTCATTCTCCTGGGACTCATCCCTCCCACTCGACTTTTAGGGACTAAACATTAAAACATTGCTCATTACAAGGTCGTCAGTTAATTGTCATGTGGCATTTAGGCATATTTTGCATATTTGAATGGATTCATTTACGTGTAATACAGTGCACTCTATGTATCGAATCAGTACCTAATGGTGGTGGTGGTGGTGGGACGAGTAGGGTGTGTCAGGTGACAATAAGTTTGGGTCCCTCACTGCCTCCCACGCCACCTGTTGATTGCCTCCCTCACGCACCTGGACCGTCACGCTCCCACCCTGTCAGCGTGGATGGTGTGTGTGTGTGTGTGTGTGTGTGTGTGTGTGAGTGAGAGAGAGAGAGAGAGAGAGAGAGAGAGAGAGAGAGAGAGAGAGAGAGAGAGAGAGAGAGAGAGAGTGTTAAAGGTATTATCAGCCTGAGTTTTTTATATGCATTGTTAATCTAGTGTGGCGGCAGAAATGTGTGTTTTGTCTCCTTGAATGTTACAACACGTGGTGCACGTCTGGGCGGGAACTAGATGGTGCTTTTCTTTCATAACTGAGTGTTTACATTATTCTATTTAAGATTTAGGTTTTGTTTATTATACTTCTTTTTTTGTGACACTAGACGAAAAAAGTTGTAAGGCGTAGTTGTGTTGATAAGTATTTAAAGTTCCGTAGCATAGCGTGTCTCAGGTCAGTAGAATTTCACTGAGATGTTTGCTGATGCTGTTTATCTTAATTCATTACCATAATTGTAATAATTTAACTTGTTCTTATACCTGACCACCTTTGATAAATTCATAGGTTTATCTGACTGAGAAGATTGTTCGTTTAATTAGTCCACACTTTTATTTCTAGTTTTTCTATTTATTTTTAAAAGTGGAATCAAACAAGATCTGAATTTCATTGATGTTTTCCTCGTGTTTCCTACTTTTGTATGTAAAGTGGGTGAATTATCGAACACATTTTCTCTATGACACTCTTTTTGTCCACGCTTCAGACAACGCAAACTATTAGGTGGCACAAATAAGTAAACAAACAACAATCTTATGGGTCATCGTTCCAATAGAAGATAACTGTAAGTGTCAAAGCATCACGTTGAAGGTAAAGTACCGTGACGCCCCAGCCCGAGTGTACTGTTCACCTCGCTGCCAGGAGGAAGGAACTCAAACAGGCATTTTCTTTTTTAACTTATTTATTAATACCTCCCTAGTAACTTTTCTCGATTTAATTTAGTCTTGATACAACAGATTCCTGATGCAAGAGGATTAGGTTATTTTCATTGTTTTATTTCCTGATTTATTTCTCCAAAGAGTAGAATTATTGTCGTAGACGGCATTCCACATTCACCATATTTTTTTTGTAGCACGCGATAATTAACAAATCGTGAATAATATTATTTGATGCGCGTGGGGTCAACTGTCTTGCGTAAGGTTATAATCCCACATCTACAAACCACACAGACTTACCGATAAGGTTTCCCGGAAATGGAGAAATAAAAGTCAGTATTCGAATTGTATACTAAATAACGTATGTAGCATCCATTTATAACAAACATGTAGTACCGTGATTGGTGTTGGAATGCCTGGAAAAGCCTTAACATGTCCACCACCATCACCACCACTATACCTTCCCTCTACCTACGACCATCATTCAAGTCGTATTTTTCCCCACCTGAATCGATTCGTTGCATGGAGTTGGGAGTTGCAGCTTGTCTAGTTGGTGTGCAAGAGACTGTTGAAAGACATTTTTTTTAATATACTGCGAATAGATATGATATTTTGACAAGTACGATCAGATAATCAGTACATGTGTGATGCAAGGTGATAAAATATATACAGCACTTCCTCACTCTCATTAGTGTAGTGTCGCAGCCACCAGTGTTTCCTTTATTCAGTGACGCCTCTTGATTAATGGTAATATTCACGTAAATGTAGCGTCAATATGATTTTGCGTACGTATTAGGAAGGAAACATTTAGTACTAGAAAATATAACAGCACACCATAAAGCATGTCAATGCGACCCGTGTGTGATAACAACCAGCACTGATGAAGAGGCGTCCGTGAGTCTAGTCCTCACCAACCCTGGAAAGAAGCTTGGAAGTACAGGTTGATACTCACACAGAGTCGAAAGTAGGGGTTAGAAGTGGTAGGTTTGGCCAGAGTATGAACTTGTACTATCTAGTTCTGTCGTGCTCTTATATAAGCATTAAATCTTTAACATGTTCCTCGTCACGTCTTGGCGAGGCTTGTGATTTCCGGTGTGGGTGGAGATGGGAGAGCGTGCACGTATGAGTGATGCCTTCCTTGGGCCTTGCTTCACTAGACTTCCGACAAGGAGAGTTAGTGAAGCGGTAAATGTGTACCTATAATAGTACTTCCTACCCGTTTGTGTGTATGTAGGGGAGGGGGATAATTATGCAGTAAATACTGAACTGCATTAAAAATGATTGCTAGAAGTCAAAGCTACTTTTTTCATCACAAATGAGTGTTTCAGGCAGTGTTCTGCAGAGGCGAAGAAAACATGTGTTTTGAATTGTTCATCACCATTTCAAAGCATGAGTGGCGGGGATGGACAGCAATACCATAACATTAACAAACACCAGTTTATGAAGAAGAAAAAAATTGTTCATTAATGTATTTGTTGTTATTATTATCCTTATTATTATCATTATTATTGTTATTATTGTTGTTATTTTTATCATCTTTGTGCTGGTGACTAACGAATGTTTTGTTGTGTTGCAGGTGAGTGAAGGAACGAGGCTGAGCTGGAGCCTCGCGGATTTAGTGAGTAGCGTGGAGTGAAGGCAGATCCCAAGTGGCACCAGCCTCAGCTTCCTCTTGTCTGGTATCTGATGATGAACTTTAAACTGTGAGATGATGATCTTAGGGAGCAGTTGTGTGTGTATTCACTGTCACAGTCTGCTGCTGGTCTCTCGAGACAGCCGGCCGTCCCCCTATGGAAAGAGCTCAGAGCTCATAGTGACCAATCTTTGGGTTGGACCGAGACCACTCACACACAACACACCGGGACAACGAGGTCACAACCCCTCGACTTACATCCCGTACCTACTCACTGCTAGGTGAACAGAGGCTACACGTGAAAGGAGACTCGCCCAAATAATCTCCGTCCGCCCAGGCGATCGAACCCTGGACCCTCGGTTGTGAGCCGAGTGCGCTAACCACTACGCTAGCGGACCGTGTGTGTGTGTGTGTGTGTGTATTCACTGTCACATTCTGCTGCTGGCCTCTCTCGAGACAGCCGGCCGTCCCCCTATGGAAAGAGCTCAGAGCTCATAGTGACCAATCTTTGGGTTGGACCGAGACCACTCACACACAACACACCGGGACAGCGAGGTCACAACCCCTCGACTTACATCCCGTACCTACTCACTGCTTGGTGAACAGGGGCTACACGTGAAAGGAAACACACACAAATTATCTCCGTTCGCCCAGGGGATCGAACCCTGGCCCCTCGGTTGTGAGCCGAGTGCGCTAACCACTACGCTAGCGGACCGTGTGTGTGTGTGTGTGTGTGTGTGTGTGTGTGTGTGTGTGTGTGTGTGTGTGTGTGTGTGTGTGTGTGTGTGTGTGTGTGTGTGTGTGTGTGTGTGTGTGTGTGTGTGTGTGTGTGTGTGTGTGTGTGTGTGTGTGTGTGTGTGTGTGTGTGTGTGTGTGTGTGTGTGTGTGTGTGTGTGTGTGTGTGTGTGTGTGTGTGTGTGTGTGTGTGTGTGTGTGTTTAGTGCTAGTAGAGACGTATACACACCTCTCGCTCACATGCCTCGGTGGGGGAGGGTTCCCTCTTCTCACCCGTGTATCGCACCCTTTTTACGCACTTACTCTGAGTAGCAGTCGCTAATCAAATCTTCCTCGCGCTGCTAAATGTCGACACAAAAATTGGTTAGAATGTCAGGTTTCCCATTTTCGGTGATGGAACCAACCGGCTGTTGCACTTCCCCTCAGCTGGGTGGCGGAGGAACGATGCCTCCCGTCACCCAGCCTCCCCCACTGCATCCCTATACACGCCTTGTGACCCCTCACACTGCCCGCCGCCGCTGCAGCCTCGAGTGTGTGTTCAGCAGTCCCCAGGACACAACATTAGGCAATGCATAGTTTTGTTAAGCTGTAGAAGAAACGTGGTGATGGAGTGGGCGGGGCAGGTCGGTGCACGGCCAATCCGAGGGGCGGGTTGCCAGGACACCCCGCCCACGAACGCCACAAGATGAGCCAGGGTTATCTCCTCCGTGTGTGAGCATCACTCCAAAGTTGTGTGGCAGTGAGAGGCTTCACTGTTCGGACGTGGCCCGCGGACGCGCATCTGCGATTTACAACCCTTGAAACCGCTGCCCCGGCAGTGCCGAGCAAATGGTGACTGACCAAAGTTGACATCGATCAGGGACTGTTTTAGCGGTGCTGTGTCATGTGAGCTGAGTTTCTGAGACTGAGTGCAGGCACAAGACAGAGCATAGTAGCTGCCGCCGCCACCACACCATCTTCACCACCTCTTCCTCCTCCGCAAGCAACACTAGCAGCAGCCACAATGTTTTGCACATATCCTTACTACAAGACACCGCTGGTCTACATGCCGCCTCAGAAGACACGCGGGGTAAGATACATTTCACTCTTCTGAATCTGGAGCGTCCGTCCGTCGGTGGATGTCTTGGTAGTTTCAGTGTGAGTTATGGGAGCTGCACGCGCGAGTCTGTGTAATAGTTGTGGAGGCAAATGAATAGCAGTAGTGTAGTAAGGATGGCACGCGAGGGCACTGCTGGCCTTGGGTGCTGATGGTGTGTTAAGTAATTGTGGTCCTGAGGCGCGTTTGTCGTCTCCACGTTAAGCTCTTTCGGTGTGAATGATAAGTTTACTTAGTTATTTGTTTGTTGTTCACTGTCCAAGCGTGTCTGAATCCCATTAGAAGAGTCAGTGATTATGTGGTGCAGTAGGAGGCAAGGTGGAAAGCGTGGCCCGTGATCCTCCTCCCCATCCTCTCAACCCCTCGAGGTTTAACTTGATCCGACTTCCGGCCGTTTAGAAGCGGTGACCACGGGCCGCCGCCGCCTCCCATCCATGGCTTCCCCGGCTCAACTGTCTTCCCTTTTGCCCCAGTGAGAGGCTTTGGTGATCCCTTAATTGATTCTTCACTCAGGATAAGGAAAATGACTGACCGTTGTGGCTACCTTTTTTTTGGGTTGAGTTGGGGGGTGGTATGTCATTCCTCAACCAGGTGCGTGGGTTGTCTGTCACAGTTTTCTAGATTCCTCTTGACTCTTAATATTGTACTCCAGTCACGGCTCAGACCCCCCTTGTGACTGTCAATCAAAGGTACACAAGTCACGACTCCCGCTGGACTGATTTGACCGATATTTAATGTTTTCTTGTTACATGAAATTCAGTCTGAGTGTGTGGTGACGGAATCTGTCCGTTCGCTGGCTTGCTTGCGGTGAGGACTCAATAGATTAAAAAGACAAATAAAAGAAACATAAGTTGGCACCATAGAGATAGAACAAAGTGTCACTTGAAGAGATGCCACATCACACACACACACACACACACACACACACACACACACACACACACACACTTTGGTGTGTTGAAAAAAAAATCATTCCTCATAGGCAGGAGTTATTAAGTACATTGCATAAGAACCTTATACTTTAAGGGAGCTACAAAAGAGCAGTAGGACCACACGAGGCAGTCCACCTATCATCCCTATTCATAAACGCGTGTAATCTTCCCTTAAAGCTCTCTACTGAATCTGCTCTAACTACCTGCTCATTAAGTCTACTCTATTCGAAGACCAATTTCTTCTTTCTCCTTTTGGAATCTAATTGCTCAGAACAAAAATCTATCTTCTTGATAATTGCACACTGTCCCCTCCCTTCATTTCCTCCTTGAGTGTTGAGTTAAGAGGCACAACAAAGAACAATTATGGAACTTTTTTCTTCTATTCTGTGTTACTGGAGTACAGACATTAAACAGCGGCGGCGTGTAATTTGTTACACCACCATCGCCATCACCTAATACCACGACTTTATTCTTATTTCGCAAAGATTTGTAACTGAAACATCTGTATTTTTCACGGAAATTAAAGTCTACAATGGCTTGAAAATTAAAAAACGTAGGGGAGTGACAGGCCTGCTGAACACCCCTGCTGATGTGTTATGTTTAGTTACTGCAGCCCCGCCACGTCGCACAGGCAGCAAGGCTTTGGGAAGGACATCTGGCAGGGCACGAGGTCAGCTTATTAAGTCAGCGTGTGGTGGTGGCTTGCGAGCATTATGTTGTGGTGCTCAATATCCGTTGCCTTTTCCTTTTCTGTCTTCCATCTTTCCTCTCCTCCCTGCCAACTACTAAGGTAAACTTCTGAACGCTTGAAGTATTTTGAGCTGCTGAGAGAATAGTAATGCACTGTTGTCCATGCAGAGTGAGGAGTGAAAAGAAAGATGAATAAAAATGCTAGATGGACAGCTGTGTCGGGTGGGGTGGGATGGGAAGGCAGTGATGTTAGTGGGAATACGTTGATGAACCCCAGATGAGGTGTTGAAATATTGTTGATAAGACACAACTCACTTTTTTTTAGCGCCTGCCTTAGCCTTACTGTACCGATCAGCAACAGGACACTTTTTTTTCATATTCAAGTGACGCCATGGAATTAGACAAGGCAGTCATACCCTTCACAGCCTGTTACTACTCTATGACTGATTTAAACTGTTACCACTCTTGTTCCTTTGTTAAAACTGCATGATTATCTGATTATCTACTACTCATCGTCTACATAACAACGCGAGACCCTGACTGTAACTGGCGCTGCATTGAACTATCTTTTGTGACAGCCATCACAAAATGTTTTGTTTGCAAGGAAAGGAACACACACCACCACCACCACCACCACAAGTCAACACTAAGAATACCCTTTATTCCCTTCTAAGACACACAAACGCACACACACACTTACGCTCCCTCTCATTCTGTAAACGATCAGTGTTGCGTTATACGGGGGGTGAGCAGGAGTCAACAGCGTCTTGGTGCTCTGATGACCCTGACTGAGAGATGCTACCATGCTGTAATAGGGAGGAAAGAGAGGGACAAGGCAGTCAAGTGTAACTGGCTGGCATCTGCTTTTGCATCTTGTATATGACGTCAAATTAATCTGTTTCGTAGTTGTGTGTAGTAGCTTGAGGTACACTAGGGAAACACACATACACACTCTCTCTCTCTCTCTCTCTCTCTCTCTCTCTCTCTCTCTCTCTCTCTCTCTCTCTCTCTCTCTCTCTCTCTCTCTGTCCTTCCCTACATGTCCCTGGAAAGTTTCACGGCTAGGATCGTGGGAGTGACCGGTCTGGTGGAGAAGAAGGAAACCGGCTGCAGGAAATGCCAGGAGTAAGGAGGGCAGGACGCTTGACAGTGAGGCAGGCAGAACACCAACTCCTTCCAGCACCACCTGCAGCCGCCACTCACCAGGCCGTCAGCGAAAACATACAAATTTTTATCTCTGATCCCACACCCAGATGAGGCCACCACGCTATAGTGTTGCATTGAACTGACAACATTATGACAGGTGTGTGTGTGTGTGTGTGTGTGTGTGTGTGTGTGTGTGTGTGTGTGTGTGTGTGTGTGGAGAGAGAGAGAGAGAGAGAGAGAGAGAGAGAGAGAGAGAGAGAGAGAGAGAGAGAGAGAGAGAGAGAGAGAGAGAGAGAGAGAGAGATTTAGAGAATTAGAGTGAGTAGGTAGGTAGAAGCGGCCATTAGTAAGAGAGGAGGGCGTCGGTGGGCGCTGCTCAAGACGCTGCAGCCTTGGCCTCAAGTCGGCGGGAGGGAGGTGCCCGGCCCGCACCTCGTATTGGGACTATCGACTCAGTAATGGATGACTCGTGTTCCACAGCCACGGCTCCTACACGCCGCTCCTGTTCTTCCTCGCGCCCCCTTCTTTTCCTCCTCCTCCTCCTCCTCCTCCTCCTCCTCCTCCTCCTCCTCCTCCTCCTCCTCCTCCTCCTCCTTCCTCTTCCTTCCTCTTCTTCTCTCTCTCTCTCTCTCTCTCTCTCTCTCTCTCTCTCTCTCTCTCTCTCTCTCTCTCTCTCTCTCTCTCTCTCTCTCTCTCTCTCGTACCTTTTGCCTTTTGTGTCACCGTCACACACTTTCCTTCCTCACCTTCCTGATTCTCCCTATTCGTCGTGTCAGCATCGTCAGCTTGACATCAGCTTAGCCCGCCGAGTGGCAGAAGTGAGGAATCGCGTCCACAGTGGAGTCCAACACACTCCTTCGAGGCAGAATAATCTGTGACAGGGAGGCGGAGAGGCAAAGGTTAAGGGAAAAAGGCGTACACTTGACTGCTGGCTGGCATCTTGGATATGATTGTATGGAATTGTTTGTCTTTTGTATTGTTTTCTTTTTTACCTTTTACCTTTTTCCTTTCTCCTGTTTTTTCCCCTGCATTCAGTGGAAGGGTCATGCGTGCAGTACTGGTGGGTGTAGGTGCGTGGGTGCGGGTGTCGCGTCGGAGTCAGCAGCCTCTTGGCCACTGTTCTGCCTCTCACCTCGTTTTTGTTCTATGTTTATCGAGGCTCAGGTAGTGATGATGGCCCTGTAAAACTGTTTTTGTAGGCTGTGTTGTGTTGCGTAATAAGTGTTTTTGGTTTTATGTAGGCAGCGAGTGTGGTTAGGGTGTGGCTGGAGGCAAGATAGGGTGAAAGATACTCCCCTGAAGGGCACGGCTCACCTGTGCAACTTCCCGAGACGACAATACTTTCTCAACAATGCTGTTTTACGAGGGGCTCGAGCCACCCTTCCAAGGTTGGCTCAAAGGCACACACTCGGTGTTGAAACATAAGCCGGGCTATCTTTTTGCTGCCAGTCCATTATCTACTATCAGCATCATCATCTCGTGGTGTTCTGCGGCGACATAAGAAACTCCCTCCGGCCTGGAGCTATCTGGGTGAGGGTGTAGAGGGGGGGGGGATGAGTGGACTACATTTAGCCTTCATCTTTGCCTGTGACAGGGGCAGTGTGGCGTCTCGTGCCGGCTGCTTGTGGAGCAACACTAGTAAAAAGCCTAGCGGCTCGTCGTCTCCCTTACCGTCACCTGCATCATAGTAACACGTCCTTCTTGCATGGAAGGTTCGCATGTCATATGATATTTATTTCTTTTGTGTATATTGTTTTTCATCAAAAGATAAGTTTAGATGATACATAAGCATATCTTGAAAACCATGAAACTTAAAGGTGAACAGAAAACAATGGAATTATTTTTTTTATTGTTATTTATTTATATTTATCGGTTTATTTTTTGTTTGTTTGTGAAGGAGGCTATCTCGGCTTGACAGCAACAAATGTCGGCGATAAGGCGGGTATATGTCCAACGCGATTTTACGAATCGGTCGCTTAGACTTGCCGAGTATTGGACAAGGAGATTTTGCATATATCATCAGTACCCTCGGGAGCTCACATTTCCATACGGTTGGGAGCGTCCTGCTGCCTACCAGCCTCCCATTCGGTGGACGCCTGCCTTCAGACCTGGTACTCAACGGGAGATCAGTTCACGCCAAGGGAATGTATGGCTCATATAGGCCTATACAGCTTCGAAGATAAGGTCTTAGCACAGCATCAGTGATGATCGAAGAACTCAGTGGTGGTGTAGGAGGTGAAGGAGTTTATATAAAGCTTCTCAGCTAATGGAGGAGGCAGCCCAGCTCCCACCTGAACTTTGATTTCCACCTTCGAGAGGCGGAAGGAGCAACAGCTCACTCCAGCTTCCTCTTGTGGTGTGAAGTCGTTCAGCACGGGCGGGAGCGAGGCTCAGGGATGCGGGTGTTGTGTTTTCCTGTTTCATTTTAGCCCCGGTCGACCCTGGTCACTCGGGTCGATGGCAATGAATAAAAGAACGACTTGGAAATATGGCATAGATCCTCAATATTTGGGGTGGTGGTGCGGCTGTCGGGGTCGTCCCGCCCACCACTTCTTGACCTCAGTATCAGCACAGAATTAGGTGGAGGGCGGGGATGTGTCGTATAAATGTTTAGAGTGAGGTCGTCTACTTTGCTGGGGGTTGAGTTTGAACGTAGGTTTCTTAGGGTGTGGCGCTGGACTTACGCGAGCCATTCAGAACGAAAATAAGCATGATGGATCAGAGACATTGGTGGACCAGTGAGGCAAAGCACAGGGGAAAAATGAAAAAAAAAAAAAAAAAGCTAATAAAATTGATTTGTGTAGCCCCTTTTTCAGTCGTTCAGCGTCCGTCACTCGGTATGAAATTCCTTTTCTTTCACTACCAATTCCATACCAAACATGATCCGTTGTGTCCACAACGAGTGGCTCAGCCTCGACACCTGAGGAGGACGAGGAGAGGTGCAGGGCTCCATGGATATTGTTTTGACTTATACTCAATGTATGAGACTTTGAGAGAGAGAGAGAGAGAGAGAGAGAGAGAGAGAGAGAGAGAGAGAGAGAGAGAGAGAAAGAGAGAGAGAGAGAGAGAGAGAGAGAGAGAGAGAGAGAGAGAGAGAGAGAGAGTTGTGTGTGTGTGTGTGAGTAGAGTAACTGAGGTTCCAGCGAGCCTGTATCACCACCACACTGCTGCCACACAAAGAACGATATGGAAATTACCGGAGGGCGGCGCCTTTGAAGCGGTGTGGAGCGTTCCCTCGACACCCTTGCTGTTAGGCGAGTTAGCGGGCGCCCTAGGCCTTCCCGCCCGCCCTGCAGCCTCCCCTCTCGATCACCAGTTCCGACCATTCCTCCAGCAGTCCTCTGCTCATCATTGTTGGTGGTGACGCGAAATTTCAGAGTCACATGAGACAGTGGGGCTGCCGGGGTACACAGCAGACCATAGCGGTAATTCTAGAGACACACATATGAGGGTGAAGGTGAGAGTGGATCCAAGACCTGCAACCGCCCGGAGCCGTTTCGGAGCCTCGGGGGCACTAATCTCTCGCACGCAAGTGGAAGACTGGGTTTCCTTAATAGTCACCTTGAGGGGAAGTTATTGTCTCATGACTTGAATTATTTTCATCCCGAACAAGTTAGTGAGTGGAGGTCTGGTGTGAGAGGAACAGGGGAAGGAGGGTTTGGTCTGAGGTAGGGAAGGAGAGGAAAGGGGCTGGCGGCATGTCGCTCACCCTCTCTTCACTTTCGTGGCCAGCGAAGGAAAGTCGTGATGGTTTTATGATGACCCAGCCGTGGACGTCGCCTCCCTCATATTGCACTTTTTCTCCCCTCGGTCCTTCCACCACGGACGAAGCAAGAAAAAAAAAAAAAAGAGCTTGGCCTGAGTCTCCTGCTGTCTTGACTGTGGCTGCCCATGCAACCCCGCTCGAGATGTTCCGTGATGATGGCTGCAGGAGTTATTGTGAACAACGTGGAAGGAGGAACCTGTAGGAGGGCACCACATTCTCTCCTGACCTTCATTTTCACCTCAACCCAGTGTTAATTTAATATAATATAGACTCAGGTCTCAGGCCTCGGTATCTTAGGATTAACGTGGCGGACGCAACATGTAATGCATGCCCGAATCTTACCTACTGTTGGTGGGTCTCAGTAACGAGTTGAAGGTAAATGGTCTTGATGTACTGTTGGTTCCTTCCACCTGTAGGTGAAGGCAGGATTTCTTCACCTGTAGAATTGTAAGTATGTCAAAAGTGTGAAGAGTAACCTCGTTTTTAGTAATACAATGCAATGTTGCAATATTTATTTCTCGTGGGATCATGTCGTTTAGTATTCTATTGTTATGTTGAGTTTCAGTAACGTTAACAATTGGAATTAGTATATTAAAGCGTCACAACTCCATGGCCAGTGTTAAGGATAAAGTTGAGGTGCATCACCGTTACCACACAATAGAACGTCCGTTTATCAACAGGCGAGTGAAAGACAGTTTTTGTACCGGTGACAAACATTTCTTTGAGTTCAGAATGGCTGTTTTTTGCATGAGTGAACTAACTTGGGGTTAAAGTCCAGCACCCTTTGTGTCACTGCTGTCAGTCAACGACAACACAACACAGGGCACTGTAAGTGACAGCAGCTTGATATTTCTCCCGAATTGAGGTCGTTAGTCCCGTCAAGGTAATGTTGAAAGTTATTGGTAGACTTAGGTTGTTGACTTTTGTTGTAATTGTTTCCATAAAATTGCATTATATATATATATATATATATATATATATATATATATATATATATATATATATATATATATATATATATATATAATTTTTTTTCCGTTATGTGTTATATAGACCCCAACCATCTCTCGAGAACGTCTGACCTACAGAGTGATCACTAGGTGTAATGACAGCACGAAGCTGAAGCTTGCGTGGTAGCTGTACTAGAATAACTTTGGTGTAGTAAAGTTATAGACAAGGCAAACGTACTGCTTGAAGCTGCACTGAAGAAGACTGTTATCAGCTTCATTATCCTTCATTTGTTGGAAATTTCCATGTCCCAGGTGCTTGTCAACAGTATGGCGGGGCAGGAGCCGCCTCAGGCATCAGAGACAGGTTAAGACGCTGCGGAAACAATAAGTTCAATTAATAGCAGCGTTTCTATGGACTAAGACATGTGTCCATTCTTGTCATTCGGAACAGTGTTGGAAATGCCCCTCGCCTACGTCCTTTTGACCTGAAAAATGCTGTCACCCCGAGCACAAATCCGCAGGTTACTATATAACTAAGGCTTGGCAGCGACTGCAGTCTTCCTTTGGTATTGTGAATAATGACGCTTCTCAGAGATTGGGTTCCTTCAGCGGCTCCGAGGCCCGACCCAGTTGATCATAGGTGGTTATTTTGTAGCAGTCTTCCGTCGGCGTGGCCCAGCGCATCAGGGCATTCCAGGTCCAACGTCACACGGGTTCTGGGAAGCAGCCGTGGTCACACTCAAAAAAGGCCTCAACAGCTACACTGCTACTGGGATTTATTTATTTCATATATACTCTCTCTCTCTCTCTCTCTCTCTCTCTCTCTCTCTCTCTCTCTCTCTCTCTCTCTCTCTCTCTCTCTCTCTCTCTCTCTCTCTCTCTCTCTCTCTCTCTCTCTCTCTCTCTCTCTCTCTCTTTTTACACACACACACACACACACACACACACACACACACACACACACACACACACACACACACACACACACACACACACAACCGTAAGTAGTGTGGGTGTACAGCACTATTAAGGAAGCGTCTCTGCTGTGTCATAAGTTGTTGACGGGCGGGACGAAGGCGGTGAAGTGCGGGTTGTTGTACTCCTTATCGTGGCCGTGACGTCACATCCTCACGTAGGTGATATGAACCTTAAAATATTACCTCAAGCGGACTTGTAACACTCTCACCTTAGTTGAGACCACTATTTAGGAGACCATAAAATTATTCACACACCAATACTGTATACTTGCTGAGATATCTATTTAATTTTGTAGGTGAGTGCGTGGAAGATATGACGGAGAAGGTGGCGTGAGGGAATAGGGTGAGCTGTGGCCGCGGTGCCTCTTAACTTATTCCGCCTGACATTCACATTTTAGCTTTTATTCACATCGACAAAGGTTGAGACGCGATGGATATCACGGAGATCGCTAAGGCATGTGGTGATGGGATTTTAAGCAGCAGTTGGGTCTCGCTGCTCATCACAATTATCAGAAAATCGACTGACTCCACACTCTTACAGATATGAACGCTCCACCTTGCACACTCCCCACACCCAGACCGACCACGTAGTGACGACAAAGTTGGTTGTGAACAGGTCGTCGTGGTAAAAAGTTCCTCCTGTGCAGTCATAGTTTGTCAGCACCTTCACACGCCTTGCCTGCTGGCCGCCCAACATGCTGCGCCACAAGCCTCCTCCACTTCCTCTTCCCCCACCGAACGTCTCCATCCATACAGTTTTTTTTCTTTCTTTGGCGATGTATCATAAGGCTTTGCACTTCAGGCTCGCTGGTTATCACACACACACACACACACACACACACACACACACACACACACACACACACACACACACACACACACACACACACACACATATATATATATATATATATATATATATATATATATATATATATATATATATATATATATATATATATATATATATATATGTGTCAGGCCCCTGCTGCCCGCGTCGGTCAGTGCCAATCGTCTCCCCCGGGTTACAATGGTCTGTCGTCTCAACATGCATGACCCTTAAGCTTAACGAGACTTTCATTATGGATCTGGATCACGAAACAGACTAGCTGCGACTGTCTCTCAGCCATTCAACGCGCCTGCTGCCGCTGAGACATAAACACGTTTATGTACGCCTCGGTGACACTGTTCATGTGTGCAGCGCCTGGCAGCGAGGCGTCAACAGTGCTTCGCCGGCGGTATGGTGAGGGAAGGCCGCCGTCTGCTGACCTAGGACGCTGCTGACATAGTGGGGTCATTCATTAGTCTCAAGGCTGATCTCAGTGTTTGGTGAAGCTGAGTCAGTCAGCTGCATCAAGACTGTTTGTCGCTGGCCGCGGCGGGTGGTGATGGTGGAAAGCAACTTATACAATGCAATAAATGTATTCCTCACCAAGCTTAAGCTGAGGGAGAGCAAACCTTTGAATACATACCGAATCATTACAGGATAATCCCGAGATAATTACTGTCTTTGTCAAGGTTATGCGACGTACATAAACCAACGTGTAAGTTACCTCATGTCATGTGTAAGAGTATGGTGTCTGGAATCTCGAAGACCATTCTCAGAGTTAGCATCAACGTAGGTGGGGTGAGTTCATGGACCTTGGATGGTCGTGGCATAGTTTATTCCTCCACCTGAAGAAGGCGACGTGAATGCTCTGAAATAGATTCAGGTCAGCCTTTCTTGTTTCATACACATCAACATGATGACAGTGTCGCCGTTCCCCCTTATTTTTGTCATGTATAGTTTTGAGAAACAACAGCGCATTTGTAGGTAAAATGTCGTTGGACTCCTGCTTCAGAGGTTCGCCGCGGGCGAGGGCTAGCGGTCATTAACATTGTAAGACAGTAGTGGTCGTCGTTGACGGTCGTGCATTATGAAGACGCCGCACCACAGAAAAGGTTACATTGCTTCTCGCTTCGCTCTACCTCCGCCATTCCCTCAAACAACCCGAGCTCGCCTAATGCATTACAGGTGGTCTTCGGCAGTATTACTGTATGCATGAAACGCTTCCCAGCAGCCTTGTAACTTCTAGCCTGCAGATGCAGTAACTAAAGCCTTCAATACCGATGTAATGTACAGTCTTGTGGATCACAAGATAAGAGAAAGGATAATTTTACTTGATTCTCTCCACCGGCCTCAGGAATGTCCAACATTTTCCCTCAAAACAGGTCTCAACATGGATGAATTATACTCAGCAGCACCAGCACTGAAGGAAATAGCAGTGGCCTCGCCGCTCCAGAGCTCTCCCTCTTTATGGGGCTCCGCCACCCTCGTAAAGTGCTCGGCCGTCTGCTGTGTGCGCCTCGCTCTCATCTCGGGCCAGGTGGCCTCGAGACGCCCTAATCATGCGACCCACGACATGGGACACCCTGGTCAAGAATTATAGTATGGATAACTATGAAGCTGTGAGAGTATCTAACGTGTGATGCGGATATTTTAAATATTGTGGTGTGAACGAAGCGGTGTTTGATCCTGCAGCGTGTTATTTATCAGATGATGACAACGTGTAAGAGTATATGTGTAAGACTTGGGGAAAACAATGACCATTAGAAAACAAGTCAACTCGCGCGTGATAGAGGAGGGTGTGGGTGTGTGGGCAGAATGGAGGGGTGTTGGGGGGTGAGAGTGAGGGTGAGGGGTGCGAGACAAGCACATCGCCCTGGCAGGACCGATGGCGGGGCTTAGGAGTGTACGGATGTTTACACCAACCCATTTATCGCTCGTATTAAGTAATTTTCTTGAGTGCACTCTTCATATTCAACGCCGCGAAATTATCTTTTCAACTTAATGAAAAGCGGTGGAGTGGCAGGTAGGGCGGTAAGGGGCAAGTTGCTGCCCGTTGCGGCCTGGGATGAGCCCAAACTGCTCCGCTGGTTACGCCCCTCAGACCGCCGTCTTGATGTCCGGCCTGGCACTTCCTAGCTTTATGAGTGTCCATTTATTATTTACTCCCAGTTTATAGCTTCAATAAGTCTCATATTAAAGTGGCCGCACTTGGCGTTCGGACACTTCCGTTTTGTTTCGTCGTCGAAAACTTGTCATAGTCGCCTCGCATCCAGGGAGCGCCTAACAGCCTCCCTGCTGCTACACACACCTCAGACCGGTCTCCCTCCAGGCTTGAAGTCGTCACTGGCGATCCTGTGTTGCGATACTTGATGCCCTTGCTGCTTGTCCACCTCCATCGTACTCCTTGTCTGGCACCGCCGCCCAGGAGGGGTTTGTCGAGACGTAGATTCTGTGCACGCTTGGCTGGGGAGCTACGAGGATGATGCGCTGGCCCAGGGCTGCCAGTGCGTGGATTCGAAGTTGATAGTAAACCGGCTGCCGGCGAAGTGACCTGAAGCTGCCAGTGTGTTGTGGTTATTGTTATTGTTCCTTGTTTTGCTTCTTTATAGTTGTGCTTAACAGATGTGGAGAGAGAGAGAGAGAGAGAGAGAGAGAGAGAGAGAGAGAGAGAGAGAGAGAGAGAGACGTGTGCTTGTGGTGGTGGTTCTGGTAGTAGTGTGGAAGGGGAAGGAGTAAGGAGGGACAGTAGGCTTCCCATTATTGGATGAAGCGTTGGGGCCTCCCACCCACATTATTGGGTTTGCTAGCCACCGACGCGATAAGTGATATTACCCAATATTACCGCCTCCCTGTATCACGGAGACCTGCCCGGGCCTACGCGAGTATTTTCCGTCCGTCCAGCGTCAGGCACTCCTCCTCCTCCTGCAGCTCGACTATTGACAGGAGGTTTCGTGTCAGCGGTATTAGTGATAATGTCCCTCCGTCAGGCACCATGTTCGTCGCCCTGACTACGCCCAGAATACAGGCGGGACATTCAGCGTTGAGAGATTGGTAGTCATAGTGTGACACGGAAGATTTGAACCATTCTGGAATGCACCTTATGTTCTTTTGTTTTATACAGGTGTGATTGGTTTGAAGTTAGCTCACAAGTCTTAATTTGTTAGTTATAGTGTGTGGCATTCACCTTCGTGTTATTAATTGGTTCATCATTATCAGACGAAGGTATTGCAGACAACTTTTACTGTATTGTAAATGTATACATGCTTTTCATAATGTTTCTTTCTATATGTTATTTCATTAATTTTCTATTCCTCAACTTTATGTTCATTCTATCAAATGTATCAATTGTTGTATTTTTGTTTCTATTCACAATTGCTCAGATTCACGGATATCAGGCAAAGTTCCTCAACATTTTAGTTATTCAGAAACACAATTTTCACTGTTACATAAGTTGTGGTCATCTGTTAAGCCAAATACTATTGATTGTTCCTTTCCTTACAGTATGGCTCAGATGACTTCAATCAGGACTCACCGCGGTATACGTCGCCCAAACCCGGCGGCCTCTATGGTGAATCCTACTTTATGGGTGAGTATTCAGTTCTTATATGAAATGTTAATTTTTGAAATGTGAATGGCTAGCAAGCATCTGTTTTTGAGTTAGTTCTATTATAATTATTCTGCAATATTTTTTTTGTCAAGAGTTGATATGTATGAGCTCATATTACCATTCTATTTGTGATTCACGTGTATTACACAACACCACAATGTCAAAACCATCCTATCTAAAATCTAGGTTTATTTGTTATAATTTCTCCATTGCATTCCTTTTAGCTGTCAAGAGAGTAAGTGCAGGGATTTTTTTAATACATTAAAAGGATACCGGCCAAGGGCAAACAAAAAAGGGTTAAAAGAAAATCCCGCTTGTCTTCAGACCCAGTAAAGAGGACAGTAGAAGAAATACCCTGAATATAGTCTGACTTCACTGTCAGTATCCTGCAGCATGTAGGAAAAAATTCCAATTTAAGCTAAGCCATCATCAATATATTAATTTTGCGAGGAATCCGTTACACATTATCAGCAAAAACTCTAGGAAATATTATTGAAATAGGACATCCACATAACTAGAGTCTTCCTTATCAGCAGGATTATTATTTTTATTCATTCATTGACGGTAAACTCTTATTTTCCTTGGCTACAGAGGGTGGGGGCGGCGATGTCTGGGGAGCAACAGGAGGTGGTGGGAGTGGAGCAGCAGCAGCAGCAGTGGCAGGAGCCATGGGGAGCTACCCCTACCCCTCACCGTCCATGATGGGCCCCTCTCCCCACCTACCACAGTCCCACTACATGGCCCCTCATCTGCCTGACCACATGGTGAGTACTTGATGATAAACAGCTAACCTGCCTCTCACTGCTAAGCTTCACACCAACAACACTCATCACTAATTATACAGTTGTGGAATTGTAAGTGTAGTAAGATGCACTGCCATTTAGATAATGTTATAGTGTTGCATGATATTGATGAGAAATTAGAAGAAAAAAAAAAGTTATCAATTTCTTAGTTGATAATTTAAGTCGGCTTTGTCATAATGTGCTCTGGATTATGTTAGTTCAGTATTCATTGTATTAGAATATAGAACCATGTGTTACATTTTCTGTTGCAGACCCATGTATTATATTTGTTAAATAATACTTCAATAGGTAATCGTGTTTTATTGTCATTAGGCAAGATTTTAATATTTTAATCGTGAACTAAATTTATTTAATACATGCATCGCATTAATTTAAGCTTTTCACATTAATGCTTAATCATATACCGTGGGTGATGGGTGAAGTAATGCATGCATGTTGCCTTTCCATGCAGGGTTATGAACCCATGGCCTCAGGCTTGCCACCCATGTCATCATTCCGGGGCCCGGGTGCAAGCAGCACCACAGGGGGCAGCTCAGTGGCCACCTCCTCACCACTCTACACACACTCCCCTGTGCCTAACCACACCCAGGCCACAGCCACAGCTAACACCGGCGACACACTCGGCAAAGCATTATCTTCTGTGAGTACCTGACATGGTGGCTGCTACTGCTGGGAACTCCTGTATTTCAGGTTTATATTGTTTATTCGGGAAAAAAGAACACTGGGAAGCTTTGGCAAATAACATCAATAACTAGATTATTATAAGTTTGTGGATACAGTGATGTTAAAGAAGGGTGATCTTGCAGCTGCAGTGTAGAAGTGTGGGGAAAATGGCTTGCTAGGTGCAGATGGGCTTGAGTGTGGAAAAGTAACACTGTCCTGTTTCACAAAGGCAGTCAACCATAAGTTATGTAAATAATTGTTACAAACTAATGTGCTTGGTGTTGAGGCACAGAACAAAAATATTGGTAAAAGAACCAATACAAATAATAACATATGAAAAGTATGGGAGGAAGATTAGTAAACTGTAAAAAGTTAACAAAATGCCTTCTGTAGATAAATTTAGAGAATAAAACAAGGACTAAAATTTTGTGTGTGAATTATGGAATATTAAGAAATACTTTACTCATGTACATTCTTTTTGTAATCTCACTTTCTGGCTTTTTATTTTCTATGTGACCATACAATATGAGTGTGCTGTGTTTAAGCATCTCAATCACTCAACATTCCATTCCTTCGCCTTTGCTGAGATACCAAAATTGTTTTATATACCTTCATTCCTTTCACCATCCACTCCAGTATTTTTTCAGGTAATTAATTTCTATTGCTTGAATCCTTGATCTTTGTGTTTCATTCCACACCCAAGTTCCACTTACATAATTGATTGTCGACACTATTATTTAATCATGTTGTCCTTTTTCTACTTCCTTTATATCGTCATACACACTAGGCATCCAATCACTTTCCTCCCTTGTACAGCTCTTCCTTGATTCTGTTTGTACAGGATCGAATCAAGATATTTAAATTAATTTATTTCCTTCATTCTGATAAGTTATATCAACACATTGTCATTCCATAAACATCTATATTGAAGTTTTTCATGTTAATTTATGTAAAAATTATAGTTTTATAATACCTTTTAAGATAATCAGTTGGAAATACCATAGTAATCAAGTCAGATTTTTAAGAAAGATTGTGTCTACCAGATTTACCCAGGAGAGCAAACGTCGAGCAGCTACAGCAGTAACCCCGGTACCCCAGTGTCAGCCACCTCCCCGCCACCCCTCACCTCAGGGGCCACCAGTGGAGCCCCACAACAGTGGCCTCAGCCTCACACCCCCACCTCACCTCACTTTGACCGGTCTCTCCCTATGGTAAGTTTCCTTGTCTTCTTCATATTAAAGCTCCATTTTAGAGCCAAAACATGTATTTTTTTGTGCACATTGTTAAAGTTTGGTACAATTAGACATAGATAAGAAAGGGACACTGTCAAATTTTCTTTTTGACACTGTATCTGTTAATGGCATCCTTTGCAACACCAGCACTAAGCTTTTCAGCATCTCCACTTTTGACTAGTTTATTATGCATGTCTGTAGTCTTCTTAGTTCTGAGACACAAACCTATCATTCAGTGATCTTATGTGTGGCAAGGAATGAGTATAAAGTTTTGTTTTCTTTTTTCAGTTGTATTTTCAATGTTCTGTATAGAAATGAAAGCTTTATCATACTGGTTGTAGCTTGTAGAATAGTTTTAGCGATTCATTAAATTGAATAGGAGTTATAGGATAATCCATTCATTTTATTATCCATCATATCTTAGGCATCCGCATCCCCCTTTAGGTATTCATCAGTTATTCATATAGTTAGTTGTCCACTTGCTGTGCACTACTGTTGCTTGACAATCCTGAGTGACACATGCATTGCATCTGTGTAAATTCCTTTTCAGGATGTATGTAGTCTATACAGTGGGAGGAAGTAGCAAATAGTTTTTGATTTTGTGTAGTTATATGTGTTGCCTAAATTTTTCAACTCTGACAACATTGCATGTTGTCTTGCACTGACATGGCATGAATTTTTATCAGTATATAAGACTGCACCACATTTTGCATGAACAAGTTCACTTTTTCACTTAAGTTTGCATGGTTATTATACATTTTTTTTCTTCTTTTCTTCTTTATTGCACTGTAGCCACGTATGGCAGAGGAGAACTTAGAGTCCGCAATCGACTACCTACGAGATATTGAGGTAAAGATGCACCTTCTCTTCTGCTTTGGTTTGTGTGTGTGGAAGTTGATTAAGAGCAGGAGCAGTTTCAATTTGCTTATGTTGTCTTAATGAGATGCATTTTGGTCAAACATTTTATATAAAATTGGATTCTTTGATGGAATTACTACTCTTGCTATACCTTAATGGATTTACTACAAAAATTTGAATGGAAGTCATTTCATTCATGCCTTAACTCAAAAGTCATTGGCTTTGTTTTCCACTTTATAAAATATTCATTCTTCAAGAGTCGAGGTTTGTGTTGAAATATATAGCTTCCCAATGCACCAATTTTTTCTTCTGTTCCTCTTTTAGGGATCAAGAATAGATGAGAGATTGGAGGATGCTGTCAATGTTCTACAGCGCCATGCAGAAACCACTGGCAGCCTGCCAGGAGCTGGGACCCACCTTGGATCCTCCTCCCATGGAGGCTCTCTTCCACCCTATCCCTCTGCTCTGGACTCACATCTGGGAGGTCCAAATTCCACTTTTACAACTTTGGGGTCTCACTCTCAAGACTTAAAAGCACTCGTTTCAGGTAAAAACCTATATTGTTTATCATCATTTTGTTTTTACTTAAAAGAGAAATTGTAAAAAGGAGAACAATGTACAAGCATTTTCATTATGAAAAAGTTGCGTATCAGAATTTGTGTGCATCCTGCTAAAGATATGCCTCTTTCTTAGTCACTTACATTGTTCTATGCTTGTAGACAAAATTTGATATCAGTACCTACACACTGTGATATACATATATATTTGCCAGTGACAGTATCTCTCTTGAAGAAATACATCATATCTTTCATGAAGAAATACATCGCTATTCAGGTTTAGGCGAAGGTGTTAAAGACAAATTGGACATCAAGACGGAAGAGCTGTCCTCACACCTGTCCAATACAAATGTTGCGGCGACCATGCCAGCTGGTACTAAGGGTGGCAAACGCTCTCGCAGGTATTGATGTGTAATTTTTATGCATGTTGAGTTGGATCGAAGTAAGGACCAATGATTGTGAATGCCATTTCTTTGTCTTCAAATAGTAAGTTCATTATGAATAATTATTGAATCAAGTGACATTACTATATATGTATCCATAATGGGATGAACACAAGGTAACAGCATTTTCCTCTATTTAGTTTCCTGACATCACTACCTTTTGGTCTTAAAGTACTCATTTATATACTATATTAACAGCCATTCTTGTTGGTCACTTTTATGTCTACCTCTTCTGTTCCTTTCTTCATACACACAAATATGGGCTCAATACCCTTTAGCTCTGTTGTGTTTTTACCTTTTTTCTTTAGTATTCACTTAGATGCCTCTAATCCTTCATCACCTGCCCATCTTCATGTTTATACTTCCCTGCTTTACACTAGAGCTCAGTTTGAATCTATTGTGAATTCATCTTTCACATATTTATGAACTGTCTACTTTTTATTTTTCCTGTAACAAGTAAATTCTCATTACTTTCATCATGTATATTCATTTAAGAGATTCTTCTGTACATGAAGAGAAATTTTCTTATTTCTTATATTCATCTTCTATGTTATTGCCTCTTTTTTCCAGTTTCTGTCCACCAACTATTTCATTCACTGTATTTTCTTGAATGTTGTACTAAACTTAAAATGTATATCATCCATTCCATTTTATGAAGTTTCCTTTACCTAAATATTTCTACCACATACTAATAACTACACTATAACACAACATATGTTTTGATCATTGATTCAAGTTCATGAATAACTGACATAGTAGTCAAACAATTGTTGGCCTTCATTTTGTTCGTGCCATCTCACATGCTTACCACCTTATTGCATTATAATTAACTTTAAGTTGTCTTATAATTTATTTTCAAACTTGATAAATTTAATTTTATTCAAGTTATTTTGCATTATACATGTCAGGCTAGATTGTTCAAATATTTACAATAGCATAAGATACTTAAAAAAAAATTAATCTGTTGCTACTATTATCATTTTAGTTAAGTATGTTTGTATTTTTT
The DNA here is from genome assembly GCA_036785275.1 of Cancer borealis. Taxonomy (NCBI): domain Eukaryota; kingdom Metazoa; phylum Arthropoda; class Malacostraca; order Decapoda; family Cancridae; genus Cancer; species Cancer borealis. The sequence continues at coordinate 97,537 of JAXIVD010000332.1, read as the reverse complement.
TAACCAAAGAAAATTTTCTTTGAATAGTATGAATTAAGAGCAATGATTAATTACCATTTTTCCAACATGGCTTATGAAATTTGTACTTTTCTTTCATGAAATTAATTTGGAAAGTTGTAATATACATTTTTATCAATATGTCACTGGTAATATGTAACTTCAGTCAAAATCAGCTAACTTGTCTTTAGTCTTTAGTTTTTCTTTTTCCTGTGAATTCCTGAATACTAATATTTAGGTTTCTCATACTGACCCAGCGTTAGTTCTTGTTCCAGTACGGAGGAGGATGAATGTATAGACCCAGAAACTAAAGCCCTGAGAGAGAAGGAGCGGCGCCAGGCCAACAATGCGAGGGAGAGGTGAGTCCCACTGTTCTGTGCTTTTGTTGGGTTTGTGTGGCTGAGCGTGCCTGGTTTGCATCACTGTTAAATAATGTCTGTTGTTATTTGATGAGGATTTGTGTTTTTGAGGAATTCCTACAGGACCTGATTGTGATGAAGATGATCCTATCTTCATGAATTTTCAGCATTCTTAATCCTGATATTATTGAGAGATTTTTATAACAAATATTGAAGTATTTTATTAATGTAGTTTGAGTCAAACTTAAATTGTTGTTTATATTGCATTGTAGTCATATTCATAGTTGATGAAATTTATTCACTTTTAATACAAATTCTTTAATGTACAATCCAATGGGATATGTATAAATATAGATAGACACTCAGAACAATAATGTGAAAATTACCGACTGTAAAAATATTGATTGCTTTGCTTGCTACTTAGTTAGAACATTTAAACCAATGATTCTCAAACTACTTCAGACAAATCATGAAGCTTAAGGAATATTTACAATACAGTTCCCCATTAGAAATTTAATGATGATGCTTAAATTTTCTACAAAATACTTTTTTTTCACATTTTTTGTTATCTTTTTTTCTTATGTCACATCATATATGGATAGTTCTATGAAAAGTCGGTCAAGGCAGAGAAACAATTGCACAGACTAGTGATCATCCTGAGTTGTTAGTGTTGCCTTTATTCAAAGTCTGGCTGTCAAATTAATAATCTTAGTAAAACTTGAAGAGGCACATAATAAAAACACTTGTAGTAATTAGTAATTTAAGAATCTAATCAGAACCTTGTAGAAGGTTGAGGAACACTGGTTTAAATCTGCAATGTCTGGCAAGAATTATTGCCAAAGTAATCTCCAATTGGAGGCTTTCATAACCAGAAAAAATCAGATGTCGGATCCTGCTGCAATCCTCCCCTAGATTGTCATCTGAAACTTAAGAACATGGGATTCTTTCTGATTTCACCATTTCATTTCTTTCAGTGTTCAATATTTGTTACTGGTTAAATAGGTGAGCTGACTGGAATGGTTACAATATCCACCTCCACCACTTGATACCTTATGAACCACTCCTTTTATATTTCATTTAGTTGCTTAATTTTAGCCCTTTGGTCGGGACTGCAAGAATACTGCCACTATTCGTTGCGGATCGTAAAGGCAACTAAAAGGGATGCAGCTAAGGGCCTGGGAAGCCTCTTCTCTGTATCCTCTTCTGTGAAATGACAGGGCACAGAAAGGGGAGGCAGAGTAAAGTCTCCTTGAACCCTAAATGCCTTGTCTTGACTTCTCCCTTTTAATGGGGATAAAAGCCAGGTATATAAATAGGTAGCATTTGAATTTCAAGACCAAATTATGATCTGTTCACCAAATCTCACTTAAATTTGAACACTTAAAACAGAAACGTACAAATTTAGAATAACCAACACATTACATATTGTGATTTGTCCAGTATAAGCTCCCATATAGAGTGCACTAAATTTGATCTTGAGGACTGGGTGTAAAACTTGGCAGATTTAATGAGTTTATAGTGTAGCTGTATCAGTAGTTATAAAATTTTGTAAAAAAAAAAAATTGTAACAATTTCCAAAAACAGAAGATAAACGTCCTGAAGGGTGAAGTTATCAAATGAAGGATAGATGAAGGTTGTGAGAGACTCCTCAATGTTCAAGCACGAGAATAGGTGGTGATTTTGGTATTCACTATAGGGAAGGTTTTCATGGATGTAACTGGCATCCTACACATGCCAAGGTATTATGATACAATGATGACAGGCTCAAGCAAACCAATTCCTGTGTTTATTTTATTTATTTTTCAGTGCTAGGAATGCCTACGTTACAGACATAGTATGCAAGTCAGATCATTAGAGCTGCCATACTGTCATACTTTCAATACTCATGGATGAGGGAGAGTCCTCTTACACTTTCGCAGGTCCTTACAATCTCATTAAGCAAAGTTTTCCCCCAGAAATATAGATGAGTCAAGAGGAGGTTGGTCACTGCCTGCATTCTCCTGGACACTTTCTTATCTTATTCACTAAGTTTTGATTTTCTTGACACATTTTTAATTGACATCAGGTGGAGGAGCTCACCACACTGTTGATTCACCTTAGATTTGGCTTATTTATTTATTTGTTTTATTTGTTTATTTATATATTTATTTATGCTGAGTCTCTCTCTCTCTCTCTCTCTCT